>JAYMTP010002851.1:0-18472 GCA_036897365.1 Geranium brycei
TTCACTTTATTTTCTTCAAGGAACGGCATTATTCCTTTTTCTCCAAAGGTATAAAATATCTTCAGATCTTCACGCGTACTCGCAGGTTACCATAAAGCTATGATCTGAATATTTCCTTAGACGAATGCCGATACTTTCCTTGTTGCGCTCTGCCTTCTGCGCGTAGAATGTTGCAGAGAATGTCTTTGACATTTCGTGCGACATTTCCTGTTGCCTAAAAGATGAGCCAATATGAATGTAATAACACACTTGACACACTAATTTTCCATAGAAAAAAATTATCTGTCGAGATCTCTCAGGATACTTCATCAAATAGCTTTTGGGTTCATGGGGTTTCTTTTGACTATTTAATTACACGACAGAAACCAATCTATGCCAATATATATGTACCTCAACTTTATAGTAAAGTATGTTGAATTCACTTTCGTGTTTCATCAAAAAGTGAAACACATGTTCTCACCGACAATAGATGTAGACAAATTTATGCATTGCATCTTCAATATTGCTTGTCAAGTATAATTCGTTCACTGTGTTCTAAAAACCGATATAGCCACAAATATTATCTAAAATTGTTTTATGTATATGGGCCAAGATCCGAGGCCCGTTACTTCTAAACCCTATCTTATTTCTCATACTTGTTAATCCTAGCTTATTCTCCACTCATGTGTATCCTGTATATACTCGTCTTGTACATCAATATTAATCATCAAATACAATTTTCTATTCATAAATTAACTTTAATATGACATCAGAGCAATCAACGATCCTTGGTTAGATCTCAAAAAATTTCTATTTTTGCCCACTCGTCGATGATTTATGATTCTGATGGGTGGGCGAGGCAATTCAATCATTCTCTCAATCTCCAACATATCGCTTCCGCAAACAATTAACAAGGAAATTCAATCGCTTCCGCAAATATTCATAAGGCGCCGTCATCTGGCCATCCGTGCATCCATCAATATTAATCATCTAACACAATTCTCTATTCACAAACTCTAATAAAAATACATGTCAATTTTATATAATCGGTCAATTTTAGTTGGTGGAGCAAATTTAGATATAGATTCAAAGCAATCAAGGCAAATCTAGTGAGATCAGAACAAGTTTAGACAAATTTAGGCGATTTTTATATCTCATATTTTAAAAAAAGAATTTAAAAATCTAATAAAATAAATAATGTAACGAATATTAATGTTTTATATCTTAAACATTTATAATTAGTATTATTTATATGTGTAATTTCTACGTGTAATAGGCTGCCCTATAATAAAAATAAGGAAATATAAATCTGATTAATCTTGAGAGTTAATATTATAACCCTAACCATTTAAGTAAGACTCTATGCATGAAATTTGAGTCATTGACGTACGGGATAGTTAAAAATGGACAAAATTGATACTATATATATTAAACGTTAATTCACCTAAAAAATATACCTAATAATTTAAATTTTCGACTTGTTTATCAACCAGTGTTATGAATCATATCCTTTCGTTTCGCTTACGACATATCACTCTCGGGATGACATAACACCACAACTCTTCCCCTCCAAATTATAGGGTCAATTCCAAGACTTAAAAGTTCATTGAATACATCAATCTATCATAGAAGCAGTGATGAACAAATATTCCTCCAAAGCCTACAAAATTAAACACCAAAAAATGACAGAAAACAACAGTTCATGGTCATTTCTTCCATGGTATTCAAGAAGTATCCAACTAACAATAATAACGACATTAAAAACAATACCACGCATAAAAGGACATCAATTGAGTGTTTACTTTAATTGAAAGCTTGATCAATCATAGCTTCTCATCAAAGAAAAAGCTGTTAACCGTTGACAAGTACACAAACAAAAGTTCCTTCATGTCCCAATCAACCTGGTAAAATTTTTCTGTGGTTAATGATTCTGTCTATTTCGATTTGAATTCTCTTGTTTATGACATGGTCTAATCAAGTTTGGTGCAAGTGGAACGAGACGATCATTTTGTAGCATTTAAGTGCAGAGAAATTAGCATCAACAACAGTTAATTACTACTCATTGGTTAGCAAGAAAACAAGCAAAGATCGAAATGGGTTGTACCGACAATCATAATTTATGAAACAGAAGTTTATATTAAGAACAAAGCTTTCAAATAATCACATACAAATAGTTAATTATGAATGGTTAGCTAAAGAACAATGTAAGGAACTGAAATGGGAATTAACTTGATTATAATAATAATTATTATTATTATTATGAAACATATATGTTAGTGTTGATATATATATATATATATATATGTTAAAAACACTATTGTTTTCATGTCTCTGCTTGTTGATAAATTGTTGTTTCTGATGATATATATGGACGAAGAAGCTTGAAGTTACACGCTTAATGATTGTGTGAGAAAACCTTTACCTATGGGCCAAGTTTCTTGTTTAATGCTTGGTTTTATTGGAGTTAGGTTAAACAAGAAGATGGCAAGTTATTTTCTCAGCCAAGCTACAATTCACTTCTTTGCTTGATTATAGTATGAGAAATTAACAAATATATACCAAGAAAATCCAAGGAATTTTCTTTAAGAATCGTTTTATATTATTATTATTCACGTATATAGTGAGATATACAAAGGATATATATAGGGTTTATTTGTATAGAAGGTCTAAGGTCCAAGCCCGAATACACTATTTATTAAGCTAAGATTTTGTTCTGTTCGGTCATAACTAAAATTGATTACAAATCGGTTCATTTTTATTTGTAAAAATTGAATTGACAGAAAAACACATTCAAATAAAAATCAATCGGTTTAAACATGTATAGGTCATTTTTTGTTATTTATTAATTGGGCCAAAAAATATTGATTATCATAGTTCTCACGCCACTTGTGATTCTTACTAAAATGCCTCCGGATAATAACCGATACTTAATCTCAACGTTGATTAAGTCAATTCAGCTGTCAAAAGTTATAGGAGATTATAGCATGCAAGAAGTGCAAGTGGCTGCTGAATTGTGGGTGTTATAGCCCAAACTAAGAAGAGCCTATGATCAAGCAAACACCTATTAGTAGGGGTGAGCATAAATGTTCGGACAACCCGGTCCAACTCGTGACTCGGATCAACTCGGACCAACTCGTCTGCTCATAGTCCCAACCCGGAGTGAGCCGGGCCGGGAACGGGTACCATATAGATATCATAGGCCGGGTTGCGGACATGAAATGGGGTGTCCGGACCAACCCGGCCCAACCCGGCCTAATGAACCTAACTAACTAACTAACTAAACACACACAACCCACACTAATTTTGAAAGGGACATTTTAAGTTTTTTTAGCAAACAAGTTTGAAAAACTTAATTTCCATATAAACTATTCTAAATGTTATTGACAATCTGTTTTTGTGATATTAAAGTATTAATTTTGTAATCTGTTTTTGTGTACATAATTTATTTTTACAATAAGTTTTTGTGTACAATATATTATTTTTTAATGTTATGGACGGCTGGACTAACCTGGACCCGTCTGGGCTCAACCCGCCCACTTGTCTAGCGAACAACACTCTTCATGGGCCAGGAATGGACATGAAAATAGTCAACCCGCTAAGTTCGAGTTGAACCCAAAAATAAGTCATGGACTGTCCAACCCGGCCCATGCTCACCCCTACCCACTAGTAATAGAAAATGTGTTTGTAGTGAGTAAGTTCTGTTTTGCACAGTAAGAAATTCATCCACAAATATATGGATGTTCAATAGTCATCAAATATATGTGGCTTTGAGATCCAATCCAATCCCAGTTACATCAATAGTCATCAAATATAAATTTTTTTTTATCAGCAAAAGTAAAGTCTTTATTGATAAAACCAACAAAAGCTTCCCGTGAGAAAACGAGAGCTAGCTAAGTACATCAAAAAAAAAAGATACAGTTAAAAATTTGATAAAGAAAACTAAGAAACATAGAGAAAAAAACAAGGGGAATAGAAAACACATAAGTTGAGGTGAGGCTTCTAACCACCCGGGGGGCGAGAGAGTGTGCTGATCAATGATTGAGTTTGGCCCTGTTTATGATCTCTGTGTCTTTAACGACTTGGATCATTGCAGAATCAGAAATTGAACATGTAATACCCAAGGACTTGCAAATCTCTCAAGTTCGAGTAGCACTATCTCGAGGATTTTGTTGCGTGATAGTAGGAATCAAGGCCTCAACAGAGAGTGAAAACTCTTCGGTGGAAGGGGGAGTAGCACTATCTCGAGGATTTTGTCACGTGATAACAGGAATTGAGGCCTCAACGGAGAGTGGAAACTCTTCGGTGGAAGGGGGGGTCCCTTGGTCCTGGGGAATATCTCGAGCGACGAGAGGACTTCAGACGCCTTTTACGAAGCCGGCGATGATAAACTAGAGGATCTAGGAAATTCCAACGATTTTGAATTTGTATATATGCATATATTCATTTAAAGAACTTTCAAAAGCTCTTTTACAGCAACTCCAGTTTCCTTGAATAAATACAGAGAACAGACCTAACAGGATGAAAACTTTTTTTCCCTCAAGTTTGAAAGAGCAATACATAACAAGTTAGCCCTAATACAAAAGTAATATAACATTTTCAGTTGCTTAATGCCTATTCATATACATTCCAAATCTGCTAGCAACCAACTAAATATAAAATGCAGAAATCAATGTGATGAACAAGGAAACCAAACTGAAATAATTATATTAAAAACAGAAGATGTTAGATATAAGAAATAAGTACAGGAAACATGCCTAACAAATATTCAAGTCTGCAGTAGAATCATTCACTATTAAACGACTACAATTCCGAACAGCATAACATGCGACATGATCCTGTCTCAATTTTCCCGCATAAATATTCAAATGCACAGTTCTTCGGTTAAATGTAATCTAGCCGTAAAAAACTGAAAAGGCGCACAAGGAAGCGCAAGTTTCTACGTCTTTTATTGCCCTAAAACAGAAATTCCTATCCATATATGCAGAACCTGTTTCAGACACATCTTACTAATTACCCTGACATGTTCGGTACTTGGTTGAGCAATTGATGTTCATATGAATCATATCACAAATATAATGCATAAATTGCCTATGGTTAACAATCTGTTATGTTCTTTGAATGTAAAGTTCTTTCACCTCATACCAATTATGCGATTTTCGGTGCAAATGATTGTCTGTGGGTAGTATGAGCTCCAGCCTGATAAAGAGTGAGGTTGTGAATGGCTTTAACAAACAGTTCTTTCAATTCAGGATGCTGAAGAAGAACAGAACGAGCCTCCCCCTCAAGTGTACTCAACGCCCAAGCTTGTTCAAGAGCTTTACTATCACCAACATGCAAATGCTAAGTAACACAGGAGCTGTAAACTACACACTTGAGCCCTTTCGTTCGTCCTCAAGTTCAACAGTCTCATTATATGCGGAACCCCATCGAATTCAATAAGGGCTTGAGAATGCTCGACGCAATTGAAATTTTCAGATGACACAAACTTCCCCAGTGCAATAACAGCTTCTAAAGCCACGTCGATGTTCCTCTGGCCAAGGCGAGCAACTAGAGGACCGATGATCCGGGTTTCTCTTGCAGGGAAAGTTCGCGCTAAGGAACCAATCGATTTGATCACGGGAACTTGCAATGCTGGATCGCTTTCTTGCTCGATCACTCTCAGAAGCTGGTCGAGCACCGCCCTTGCAGCGGGAGAGTTGGTCTTGAACGCTGCCCGTCTCAGGTCAGCATTGGACTCTGCCACTGCAGCAACCTCCATAACGGTCATCAAGCAATTGAGCTGCAAGTCCCCGGATTCTCTCTCAATGATCTTAGCCAAACAAAGCAATCCTTTTGTTTCTGTTATTTTCCTACTAATTGATAAACAGCCTCTAGAGAGTTTCCACAGAGCTTCGGCACAACTAACCCTGAGTTTCCGCTTCATCTCAGGAATCGCCACTTCTCTGTCCTTCCTCAAATTGCCTCCTCCTTCACTTCCACTTCCACTTCCATCTGAATGGTGCAAGAACGACGACTGGCCGGCCAGTGAATTCAAGGTCTTCGGGGACATTCCGACCAGTTCTTTTTTGATCTGAATCACTGAATGAATACTATTCTTAGGGGTTTGAGTCTTGGGTTCGTCCAGAACTGTGTCCATTGCCAACAAAGAAACCAGAGGCCTGGTCACGTTCTCTGGCCAGATCCTCCCGAGCAACCAGATAGATTTCGGCCATTTTCGAGACCAAATTGGCCACAACAACCTGAAACCTCATCGGAATATCACCCAAAACCTGCACAATTGACCTAACCCCATGCTCAAGCTCAACCACAATCAACCTCACCCTCTCGGGGTCGTTGGCGACGTTGCAGAGCACTGTGGCAGCGGCGATCTGAACATCAGGAGACCCGCTCTCTTTCAGCATCTTCAGCAGCGGAGCCAGCCCACATTCCTCCACAATCATCTTCTTGTTCCGGTCGCTCTCGCGGGCCAGGGAGGCCAGCTCTTGGGCAGTGTCCACGCGGTCGCGCGACCGGCCCATCTGGATGGTGGCGACGTGGAACCAGACCCAGGCGAGGATGGGGTCGTTGCTGGCGATGGGAGGGAGGGAGAGGTTGGCCCCTTGGCCTTCAGCATCATCGTCAAAGATCGCAAGGACCCACTTCAAGTCTCCGATCAAGGAGTCCAGATGGCCCGACGCCTTGCAGAAATCGGCGGCGGTGGTGATGGCGAAGACGTGGTGGACTCCGCCATGCCTGCACTTTCGGGCCAGTGTCAGGGCGTGGTCGAGGTTTTTGGTGACATCTGCGAGGATTCAGCGGATAGGGCGCTCGTAGAGGGGCTGGGTGGTGGAGGCGGCGAGGCGGGCCGCGGAGCGGGAGCATGGGGGAGAGGTGGTCGGCTTTCTTGCCGAGGTCAGAGCACTCCAGCTTCGAGGACTCTGCTTCTCCGGCGGATTTTACGAGCCGGTCCGCAAGGAGGATTGGGAGAGAGAGCACTTCCTCAATTGGCTTGTCTTCTTCACAGGCTGTGGCTGTGATAGCCATAGCCACAGAGCAAGTCCGTACTGAGTTTTGGGTACTAAATTATTAATTAATTAGAGTACAACTTAGAGTAGGGCGGGAAGTATTAAGATTGTAGAAAACTGTAATTAAGCAACAAATATTTACAGTTTATTGCTTAATATTCTGTGATATTCTGCACAAGTCAACTAGCTAATATGAGGAAATATGCAAGAAATCAGCCCCGTGATTTATGAAACTCTTCTGGTTCTAAATAAAAATATGGTGGGGGAAATATACAGAAATTAACTCAATATTTATGAATTTATTGAACAAAATATTGAGTTCAACCTTGCATCATTTAACCTTAAACTAAATTATAACAGACTCACCAATGCTCAAGAAATCTGACTTAGAGAAAAAGTTAAACTAATCAAACTCAAAGTTTATTTATTATTAATGACTACATGTTTTGCATAATACCATTTGCACCCTCCAACAGTGAAGAACACTAGAGAAGAACAACAGTAGTATGGATTTGGTTATCCACCAAATAAAAGAGAAACGCAAAGATAGATCCAATGAGAAGACAAATTGAGAGTCCCACGTACACATGAACTATCTTCAAAGCTTTGCCAGCAAGCCATTCTGCATCGACTTGTTTACCGCGTTATCCTTGACCGCTTCTGGGTCCTTGGCCTCCATTTCGCATGTGCTCGGCGGCACGTCCACTGCAGGTGAGCAATTGAAGAACCCATGCGGCTGCAACAAGGATGATGATGATCAAATCAGTACAATTAAAGGTATCGACAACGCTCAAGATTCATGTTATATGATACATATTACATACCATCAGCATGAAACCAATGCGCTCTACAGGCATAACAGGCCAGTCCTCCAACCGAGGTACATGAGTGATTCCAAATACGTACCTGCAATTTTTAATTCAATCATTTGTATGGCAATGACACCAATCACAACCCAGACCGTACCTACTTTGGAAGCCTAACGCTTTTGGTAAAATGTACACTTGGATCAGAAAAGATATTTATGATATGCTCAAGTTGAGAGAGAAGAAACCATTTTTAACTAACCAAAGAACTATGTCGGTTTCCTCTAAAGGCCGATTCTGTTTGACCCATGTAGTCAATCCTTCACTGGCACGTGGATTTTGATTAGGAAATTCTCCACCTGGGAACATTTCATCTTGTGCATAAGGTGTGACCCATAGATTATGCTTTAAGAAAGCAGCTCTTCTCAAAAATTTGGCTTCAGAGCCAGCTAATGGCAGACAATTTGAACCAGGTACCAGCCTGTAGCCAGTTAACTGCCCGGTTCTGTTGACAGTTCTCGTGTTCCTAACCTGGAGGGTAAAAATTGTCATTAACATGCGTCGTAACAAAAAATGTTTGTTTGTCTTTAAATGATGATGCTTTGATCACTAGGAATCCATAATGAACGCTCTATAGTGGAGAGATACAGAATGGATAGGATCGTATGGGTCCTAACATTTAATTTAAGAGATGCAACCGTGAAACAAGAGCCTTACTATCCAGTGGCGAGCAGACAGAGGATTACAATCACGCATTGCTTCTGATTCAGATTTGAGGAGTGTCTCTTCAGCATAAAATGCATTGTTGTGAATGTTATTCTCACCAGGTCCTTCAACATTAACATTCATCTCAACAACCTAGTGCCAAAAGAAGAAAAGAAAAGGTTATGATGTGATACAGATGACAGGAAAAAAACTATTACAGTATACCATTATCAAAAGCACTAATATGAAAGGTTCAGTGAATAATCATCATATGCTGTGGATAAAAGCTAGCAGACAGCTTAAACAGCTTTGAATTGAGCACTAGGTATACCGTATGCCCTGTAATCAAACATGAGAAATGCCAATAATACGACACCAGTATGGAGTTTATACGATAAAGCTTCAATGACGCAAGAGGCATCAAAGAACCATCTTATCTTCATCTTCCAATCAACTTATTTATACATTTTTCCCCAAATTCGAGACAAGTTACAGAAACCTTCAAAAGGATTACGATTGCTATCTATTGTCTCAACTTCATTTTAAAATATTAGCGAGACATTAACAGGATCCTAGAACCAAGGCTCCTGAAGACTGACTGTTTTTTTTTATGGTGACTTATGCATCCCTAGGATACAGCAAAAAAGGACATCATGAGAAGTCATGATATAAGTCACTCGCAACTATGAATCATTACACATTCCTTCAGATTTTCCAAGTTACAAGGTTTATCATCAATCAACATTCTACAAATGATTTATATGTGACCGTATGACACGCAGGAATGGTGTCGCCTCTCAATAATCTTAGGTATTAAACTAACTTGATTCTCTGCAACTTTAAAAGAACCAAGCATTGAACCTTAAACTCAAAGTTGACAGAGAAAACTCTCAACATAAATTCTATGTAAGAAACCCCAATAGCAAGAACAGAGTACTACCAAACTGATTCAACAAAGCAACTAATCAATGTATTAAAGAGTCCTTCAAATACAAGCAGTTTACCTGATTGAAAGTTTCACCAGGCCGACAATCAACAGCCATGTCCATACGAGCAACAAAAAAGTGTTGATGCACTGGAGCATATAAACCTGGTGCAATCGTTGTACCATATTTTCGAGTTTCTCCAGGTTGCAATGCTCCTAAGCTGAGGATTCCCGTAAGCTTAACTTCAGCTTCAATTTTTCCATCCTGTAGCAAAAGAAATATATCTGTCATCCCAAGTTATACAAACGAATCCGTAACTCAACTAATAAGCCACAGAGGATAAAGGAGAAAATGAACCTAAATATGTCAAATTGAAGAGAACATAAAATTCATCACAATGAAGCTCTCTAAAATGCCTTATATTTGATGCAGGAGCAACATAAGTACTCAAAGTGATAAACGTACATAAGAGCAATTTTCAATGCAACAAATGCCTCCTGGTGCACAAACTACACACACGTAGCAAACTATATTCCAATTGAAAAAAAAACAATTCTCATGGAAAAAATCACAATAGAACAAGAAAACCAAATACACAGATGTGTTCAACTTGCCTGATAGAAGTGCCAGTAAAATCCATATTCATAATTAGCCACAGTGCATATAAATGACACAGTAAGACGTCTAGACCTTCGAACTTCAGCTAAACCTGTCCTCCAGTCTTGATGCTTCCACAGCATCCCATGATCTTCTTCGTGCAAACAGACACAATTTTCTATTGTTTCAACACCTCCAGTGAAATCTGTGAAGTGTGCATCAAAGTATTTTATGTGTCCCAGACAATCACATCCCTGTTGTAGAATAGTCAATCACATTCATGAGAAAATAAAGACAGTGAAATTTAACAGCAAGAACATAAAATGCAAAGCACAATTTACAAACCCTCTTAAGAGAATGAGCATTTTTCCCAAGGCCATCTTCTCCAGCATCAAAAGCATTCTTTCTGTAATGTGGCTCATTTGGATCTCCGTAAGGCACAACCATCTCCACAAAGCTCAACCTATGGGCTATAGGTCTTCGGCCCCGGCTACCATCAATGTATGCAACAGAATATATAACCAAACCCTCCCTTGGAGTGAACCCAATTCGAAAATTCCACTGCCAACAAGGAATAAAACATGACATGGGTTAGCATATGGTCCTGCACTCAGCGAAGTGAAAAACAAACCCAACAAAATTCAGTGTATGGCACCTACCTTCTGCCATTCTACAAAATAACCATCAACACGAAAGCTAGGACCTTCTGGCTGAATAATTTGTAGGGGCTTTATATCACTTCGATCAACACCACCTCTTGTTTCACCAGGAGTGTAGTTCCTCAATGGATCAGCCGGAGGCAGAGGAACAAGTTTACGATCTTCAAATTCAATGACCACCATGTTTTGCATATCAACAAGTATATAGATGCCTTCAACTGGGCGTGCATAACCATTTTCCATAGGACAATCACTTTCAGTTCTGCAGAAAATAAGAGGTTTAGCAAGTCTTCGGGTAGGAGCATCCACCTCACTGTGATAGCCAACACACCTGTACAAAAGAAAAGGAAAAGGAATCAGACAAGTTAACCAATCCATGAGATCGCCAGAGGAATGATATAAATTTCACTAACCATGCATCAACCATCACAAGATCCATATCTTCAATACCCCTCTTCTTCATTGCCTCTCTAAATGGAGGGAAGTCTTTCACAACAGCTTCACATTCAGCATACTCAACAGCATCCTAACATAGAAAAGAGTATAATACGGTGGCAGAGAAACTCAGTAAATAGAATAGTTGATCAATTACTGCAAGTACTCAATGAATTGAATGATCAATGATGAAAAATATGAGGTGAACTGCTGTTTGGGTCACAGCAGTAACTCAACATAAGAATGGCATACTCAGATGCATACCATGGGAGGCTGAGCATCTGGAACTACTTGAGATGAGATCACTTTTCCCCTGTGGTGGCCACCCCGTGTAACAGCATGCACTTCTGATAACTCGACTATCCACACACTTGTCTCGTTTGACTTTTTGTTGTAAACAACAAGTCTAGCTCGCCTTGCTGGCAGCTTGGTAGGAATCACAGGCCCGCCTTTGGTTTTATAAAGTAAAGATGGTTGAAAAGGGGGGAAGAAATATGCATCCGCCAATGCAACAACATGTTTATCTGGTTCTGACAAAACCACCTCCACAAAACGCATGCTATCCCTGACCTGAAGGAGATAACATTAGGTCACAACAAGAAAAAAAAAAGCTTCACAAGAAAATGTCATGATGCAATTCACTACCTCAGGAGTCGCTCCGGCAGCCCTGACAGTTGCCACTGCCACGGAGATTTCAGCCGCAGACAAAGGCTCCAGAGGGTGCCTGGATTGAGCCCTAAGCATGACTGGTAAACCTGAATGACCAATATGACACACTTGATTAACCAGCTGTTTAGAATGACAATGACAACATATCAGCACTATCTATGCCAGAACACGACATAAACTTACAGAACAAACCAGAAACATATGCATACTGAGTTAGTGACAGAGGTTGACTGAACACATGAATCCTAGTCATTTACCTACCATATATTTGCAACTCTTAACATGCTATATTAAATCAGATTGGTCAACAATAAAAAAACATGTACACACATAACATAACTCTGAATTGGGTTATTGTCTAACCCAAGACTCTTGGAAAAAAGAGAACTCCCAACATGCAAAGTAAAAAATAATTGCTTTCTAATTCATATAGGTCATTGCAATCATAGAGACTGATGTTTCCATCCAATCTTTCAGCAACTTAAAATAACAAAACAACATTGACATAACAATTAAACAAGCTTGCATCACCATTTAGCATCAGGAAACATGAAAAAGAAAGGCATCAGCACCAGAATAGGCATAAGCATAACAACTACGCTAATCAAAAGAACAATAAAAAAATACAAAACCACCCAGTTTTCTAATTTTTCTTCATCAAACAACTCCAAAAATCAACAAATCAAACAGTAAACAGAAAACAAACACATCACCACAAGTCCTACAATACCAGACCATCAGGAAATGCGATCTACACACAGAGAAACGCATTAGCATCGTCAGATACACAAAACTGAAACTGGCAATATCGACACCAGGAAATAAACAGAGACCGATGATACATGTACCTTTGGTGGTGGCATTGGCTGATGATTTGGGAATGGAATCGGCGGGACGAATCAAGGAGGCGGCGATCGCCGAGCGCTTGTCTAGCTGGCGATCGCCGGCGATCGGCGAGACGGCGCTCCAGTCCTGGACGGCGGCGGCGGGGGAGGCGGACATCGCCGATCTTGGGGCGGGAGAGGAGCAGCAGGGAGGAGGAAGGTGAAGCGTCGCCTTTTTCGAAGCTGAGGCCATTGCAAGGGGTTCAAGAGCTCGCCGATTCCGCAGCAATAGGTCTCAATACAGTCTACTGACATACAGCAAATCTGTGCTCCGTACGCACTCGCTCTCCACTCTCTCTCTCGCACACTCGCAGAGAAGAAGAAGAAGAAGAAGGTTCAAGAAACCTGAGATCCGTTTCGTTTTTGGGGCTGTTTTGTTTCGGCAATGTCAAAATCCATGATAATGAAGAGAGGGGTTGCGGCCCTTTTATAGAGGGAACCACGTGCACACTTCCAACTCCAAATTTTGTAGCCTAGTTTCAAATTATAAAAAAAAGTCCCCCTCTCAATTTTGTTCACCCTTAATTGATTGAGCCTATGGCCGGTGTTCATGGTTTCGGAATCGGATCGAATCACCAGAAACAAAACAAGGTGAAATGACTCTTGAATTTCAGGAGTCAAAATAATTTATTTGTGAAAGGACGATCTAGCTACAAACTATTTGATACCAGCTCAATTCTTTAGTCCGCCTTATTAAAATCGATTTATTTTGATCGATTTATAATCCGAATTAGACGACTTTAAGCTTAAAATTTATAACTATAGAAAATAGCAACGAAAATTGAACTTATTGTTCGAATATTGTAACCAATCGATAGTAAGGTTTGTGATTTAAAAGTTACAACCGTGCGATTTTGTCAGTATAACTGGCGGTTTTAAATTTTGAGGATAAAAGCTGAACTGTAATGGATTGTTTTCTTCAAAATTAGAATCAAAATCAAACTTTTATCCACGACTCTCAATTTTTCAATTACAATTCGGTTCGGCTCTCGGTTTGGACGATCACAAGTCCAAAATAAATACCCCACTTCAGTCTTACGTATTTATTATTTATCAACTCCTCGTGATTTCCGGTAAATATATGTATAAAAGAATTTTAATTTAATATAATTTTTTAAATTTACATGAAAGAAATATTAAGATATATCACATATTAATATAAAAAAAATTGTATATAAAGCATACGTTCAAACTCACAATCTCTTATGAGAAAATGTGTGTTATTCTAAATTTATTTTTTAACCCTGATTATAACAGGATTTGCAACCAAAACCTCTTCAAAATCGTTTTAGCAAATAGAGAGATGACATAAAATTAGATAATTATGGAAGTAGTTGGGGTGGAGGGACCAATAAGATAAGTGAAAGGTGGGTGAGGGAGTGATATGAGGGTGTGCATGTGTTAATGGACAAGGATTAAGGGCCAAGTGTTCGGTGTGATATTTGTATGATAAGGCCAATACATTTCTGATTTTTCATGTATAAGGACCAACTTTTATGAGTTGTCTCAATAATTGCCCATCTTTTCTTAGTTTCAACTAGGAAAATGCAAATCTGGTACCAATCTGTATGAGGTCATTTTTTTTATGTAATATGAATTGCAATAACATGACATTATATTTATTTTCATGTGAGATGGAGAAATATCATAGTAAAAACTTAATCTAATAACATCAGATAAGAATATAAATATAGTTTCTCACCTATTTAAAAAATATATACAAAAATCTTCTCATAATTATGTTCTTTTGCACAAACTCTTTCTTCACTGTATTTGTACAAAAACTCTCATTCACTCATGTTCATTTTTGCATAAACTATTTTTTACTCATGTTTATTTTTGTATCATCCATGTAAATCCGTGAAAATTAATTGAAGTGTCACTTAAGTGTTAACTCACTTTGGCAACGGAACCGGAAGCTGAATTCCAACTGGAACTGAGACCAGAGAACCAGAAAATGTGGTTAACAGTTCCGATTTTGGTTCTTAAAATGGAGAATCGAGGAGTTCGGTCTGGTCTGGTTCCAGACCCATGCCAACCCCTAAACATGTTAACTCAAACGTGTAACACTTAAATAACACTTCCGTTAATTTTCACGGATCTATACAAACGGTGCAAATTTGAACATGAGTGAGAGGGAGCTTTTACAAAATTGTAGTGAAGAGAGAATTTGCAAAAAAAACAATTATAAGTAGACTTTTTGCAATTCTCCTTTAAAAATAACATTTATTTACCTACTAACAAAAGTATTGGATATTATTTAAAGATCTAACATGAAATTTATGACAATGACATTATCACTCCAATAAATTTGCATTTAATTTTTCCCAAATAACAATAAAAATCATTTATTTTGAATTAAATGAGTTGCTTAATTATAATTAACAAAATTTATTCAATTCTTCCAAATAAAATTGATTGGTTTTTACTTTTTATAATCCGCCATCAATTTCCTTCTAACGTGTTTATCTATCCTACTATTTCCACCACAAGAAGGCAACAAGTTCACGCACACCTCAATTCCAATTTCCATGCCCAAATGTGCAAGTATCTATAATTAATATGATCTAAACATCTAAATAATATATTATAAAAGTACAAAATCGTGCATTAAATTAAGCCACAATATAAACTTGATTTTGTTGAATAAAATCCCAATTATTTTATTATATAAAATAGAATTATTAAGGAGGTCGGGTCGATGAGACATAGTAGAGTGTCAACTATGAAAGAGACTTGAGATCTTAGCCTAGTCGACATCCACTAGACCTCCCTGCTGACTCACCTCCACTCATATATAATTAAATTAATCAACAATTTAATATTTTCACTGTTCAAATTGTTGTCTTTTGGAAAATATCAAATATAATTTATGGATCGATAATTTAATATTTTCATTCCTTAAATGGTTGCATTGTTGGATAATGTTTCTTGAGAAAATATCCATGCTTGATTTTTAAGGTTTGCTGTTGCAATAAGATTGCAACTAACATTTTTTTATTAGATTTATGAGTTACACAATAATATCTCTCTATCCAAAAAACAGCCTCAAATATTGTATTTATTTTCAAGCAGGTCATCATATTGTAGCTCCAAATTTAAAACAAAAATTGAATTTATGAGTGTTGTCATTGACCAATGAAGATAATGATTTATAGGTAATGCATGTATGCATTTTAGTTATATATATTAACTTCAGAGCTAGAAGGGTTAGTCAAACTTAATTAATAATTTAATATTGTAGTTATGTCATCTAATTTAATAGATGCGCCGTGATATTTAAAGTATACGTATTATCAATAATAAGTAGGAGAAGAAATCTGGTGAGAACTTCCTCATCTCGTGAGAATTGGCGTCGAGAGTACACGTGGCGTGCGTGCTGAGTTGGTAGTGGAGAACACGTGGCACGAAATTTCACGACTCCCTCATTACATCACTCTCCCAACAAGGTTCACTTCTAGGTTAGTATAAAACTCGATCCCCTGCCACATGGTGTCCCCATATTGGTTCTCATGATTCTCACGTCTCTGACGATTCTCAACATGCATCATTTTTTTTTAAAAAAAACACACAAACATGCAACAGATTACTGGCTCATATAATTTATAAAGGCTAATTTTTCTAAAGCCTCTTGTTTAAATTTCTCATCAAAAAGTAATACTCCATAATGTTTATCTAGTCGATACCCGTTCCCGAGGGGACACCACAACGGTTTGAGCCTCACACTATTAGTGGAGAGGTCTAGGTTTTGAACGCCATTGTGCACATGATGGAAAAGGGTAAAAGGAGTCGATATCCTACCAACCCAAACCATCATTCAAATGTATGTTTTGCATTTATTTGAGAATGTACTCTCAATAGGTTGAAAATTGACATGTAGTCGATACCCTACCAATGCAAACCATCATTCAAATGTATGTTTTGCATTTATTT
This sequence comes from Geranium brycei, assembly GCA_036897365.1. Classification (NCBI taxonomy): domain Eukaryota; kingdom Viridiplantae; phylum Streptophyta; class Magnoliopsida; order Geraniales; family Geraniaceae; genus Geranium; species Geranium brycei. The sequence continues at coordinate 16,598 of JAYMTP010002851.1, forward strand.
GAGAATGTACTCTCAATAGGTTGAAAATTGACATGTCTATATAAAAGGGTCGTCTCTTTATATTTATATAAAATGAATACTTTCAAAAATATAAAAAAAAATGTTGTTCAAATATCAGTATTTTGAAATTTTCCCCAATCAATTCAAATTTCAAATAAATTTATTGATTTATACTTTGAGATTCAATTATTTTGACCAAAAAAATCACACCAAAATTTAAATCAACCTTGGTATCTTTTTTTGAATATGACATTGTTTTTCCTAATTACCCTGAAACTCACTTCACCCAAATACCGTGTTGAGCCTCGAATATGATCTAAAACCAAGGAGCGAGTAGTGCTAGCCACTAGGTCACGCTCAAGTTCATATCAAAGTCATGAGATAAGAGGATTTGATAGTTTTATTGTTTTATACTCAATACTTCATCAATAATAACAATTTTTTTAAAAGATTATTGTATTTGTGCCTATTCATAGTTTGTTTGGATAACACCTGGTTTACTTCAAATATGATTTCAATTTTATCATTTTTTTTAACATTATAGTGTCATCCCTAATTACCAATATATCTTTTCCACCCGGTACCACATATGAGACTCGAACCTCTAACTTCAGCCGGTGAGCAAGTAGGTGGATCATCAGGGCAACCTCAGTTGGTTCAAATTCATGATTTTAAATCTAACATTTTGATTATTTAATTATGGTATTGAAACAACTTGGATTAAATTATTGATAATTCAAACTGAACTATATAATTTGAAATCCAATTCTGGTTTGAAAATGAAAACATACACAGCTCATATTATCCAATAGAAAATCCTAGGAATGGATTGTGGATCAGATAACACTAGAGTTGGTGTTGGTGATAAGGTTGCTCCACTCTACAAATAAAGAAAAGAAGACATTATAAAATGAGAAGTGGATTTTGTTCCTTTTATGGCTGCAAATGAGAAAAGCCAAAGTGGGAGAGGTAAATGAGAGTGAGTGATAACCCATATGAAATATATGATATGGAAACCCACTCAAGTTTGAAACCACTACAATTGTTTGTCTATAAGCACTCTTTTTCATTGAATTTTCACAAGAACAAGGGCAGATAGATCATAGATGAGTGGTCCAGACAGGAACAAATATTGATCATGAGCTGGAACACACTGAAAAAAGCTTTTTACCTTTGCAAATACCATGGAACTCATAAAACATAACAATAGTTTTGTTAAAATAATGTCATGAATGCCTTTTATTCTCATTCATGTTAAATTTTGGTAATACAATTTCCAAATTATAATGACACGTGTGGTTGTATTTCTAAATGTTGAGAGTTAAAGAGATTATATATGAATTTGGGAGACAGAAAAAGAAAGGAGCACGAGAGAAGATCGAAGAGAGGAGGAGGAGACCAATGACATTATTTTAAAATTTTGAAAGTCAAAACATGGGTATTTTGGTAATTTCACATTTAAAGTTAACTGACAAACTAACAGAATGTAGGTATGTGAGAAAAAAATTCTCTACGCACCTCTCAGAGTAAAAATATAGTCAGTTGTAGTTAGGTGAGAAAGCTGACAACTCAACTGTGGCTAGTTGAGATTATCCCTAAACAAAACAATGGTTTTTTCGTTGTTCACTTCTAGGCTGCCTCCGAAAAAAATTATATAACACGACTCAGAGAAGCATTCGGTTGAGAACCAACTGTGTAGTGAGAACGTTAAATTCAATGGGCATTCACATATTTTCATTAGATATTCACTTATTTTCAATGGTCGATATCAGAAGCTCAACCCACCTAAAAGCTCAAACTGATAGGTGAAGGCTCATTGTTATATAAGCTGGTGAATAGATTCACATTTTTCAGATGTGGGACTCTAACACCCCC
>JAYMTP010002852.1:0-18472 GCA_036897365.1 Geranium brycei
GCGTGATCAAGAGTCATCCTCATACTGGTCGCTTTATAAGCATTTGACCAGGGACCTGTCAAGTATAATTCTGTGTGTATCTAATGGTTCTACTACTAGTGATGACACACTCGATGACATTAGATGAAATTACGCTTGACTTATTATCACAACACAATGATAATAAAATGTCGATTTTATTGCGACTAACAAAAGACAAAACGTTTACATATCGATTGGGTTAGGGCACATTTCCTACAGAAAGTCACCCCATCAGAAAACTATCGCCACACAACGAGGAACCCCGACCAATTTCCACCTTTTTCGGGTAGCTACGTCCCCTTTGAAAAACATGGCACCAAGCAGGCCGACTAGAAAGCATAAGAGAAGAGATTATGTCGAGGAGAACTCGGGCTAGTCCAAAAAGCTTGGAAAACTCACCAGAGAAAAAAGAATCAAGAGGTTCAACCAGTTCTAAAAGGGCAGGAAAACTCGCCACCGAATGAGGGGCAAGGCCACCAAAATGTTGTTCTTCAACATCGTCTTCCTCCTTTGTTCTTCGTCCAGATTCTGCAATCTCCTCCAGCGACGACGCTGGAGATTCCTACCCTTGAAAATCCATCGAGCCCTCGCTGCTGTTGCTGCATCAACCACACACCCCCGGTCGTCGTGCTCAGAGAAAGGAGAATTGAAACTCTGGAACATATCTGAGAAAACCATATCTGAAACCCTAACTCAAATCCACCTCCACAACGCCATCCTTGAGATTATTCTGTTCGGTCTTACCCCCGGAGAGGCAGGTGCGACAAAAAATTCTCTCGCTCTGTTTGGTTAGTCCGCAGAAGCTAAGAAAGTGTGACGAGGTGGTCAACCAAGCTCCACCAACCCCGATTGAGTTTTGGAATCTACTCTTACTTGTGATAAAACAGCTAAAACGGAATGAAGAAGAGGGATTAAATAAGGATTTTCGCCGGAGAAGTAAGGTCAAAGATGACCGCTCCTCCAGCGACAATGTGTAGAGAAAGTAGGGTTTCGCCCAACCGAGAGAGAAAGTTCATTGTAGCAAATGAGACAAATTCTCTCAAATCGTCCCTAATTATAGTTGTTTTACATTTTGGTACCCTGACTATTTTTCTCTTTTTTATTACACTAATTATGAATTTGGGATAAACGTTAGCATTGTGAGGTTGTGAGGGAAGACATATTTTCTGTGATTCTTATTGCAATTTGCAGATGTGTGACGCGCGTCACACTTGCATGTGACGGGTGTCATATCCCTTTTATCCCGAATTGAAATCGAATTATGCCACATGTGCCGCATCTCTCTATGCGAATGTGGCGTGCGTCACACATTTTGTGACGGGCGTCACACTTTCCTTTGTCGTTTTCAGACGCGCGTGATAGGGGCATGTTTATATCATTGGGTTTCTAGTACCAATTTACCCTATTTTGACCTCGTGTTGTCCCAGTTGGGTACACTTTACCCTCATTTTATGTCTCTTTCACTTCACGGGTACTTTGAGAGAATATTGCAGATTTTAGGTCATTTTGGACCATTTTTCGGGACAAATTCAGGACTGCCATGTGGCCAAGGGCCACGAACCCGTGACCCCGTGGGCCACTCTTGTGGCCATCAACTTGGGCCTCGAAACCCAATGATTTTATCACAACTGAAGATCACCCCGTGGACGAGGGCCACGATCCGTTGCGAAGCCCCGAGACGAAATGAAGGCCATGCCCCGTGGTGAGGTCAACAACCCTCAGATACAAGCATCATGTGGCCATTGGCCACGACCCACTTCAGAACGTGCAGAGTCTTGCGGAGTCATGACCGAGGCCTGCGAGTGAAGATTCCGACCGTGGCCACCCGATCGGTCAATAGAAAGACATCGTGGATAAATCGTGAGCGAGAATTACACAGCACGACAGGGCCATAGTCCGGTGGCCCCCCGAGCATCGGCAACTATAAAAGGGGTCGACGCATTTAGGGAAATCATCGAATTTTAAATCCAAAAAATACATTCTATGTCTGCGTCTTGTTCGGATTTGTGATGTGAATTGAAGATTTGGATGTTCATGAATTGATTTGGGAATTTGTTGAGTTGATTTTCATTTCACACAAGTTTAATTTGAGTTTTGATTCTTAGATTGTTCATGCACAATTGAGATTTGGATTTATGTTGAGTTTTAGTGATAGCTCAAGCATGGGATTGTGCTTGTACCTTTAGTTGAGTATCTAATTGACGTTATTGACTGTGGATCTAGCATTATTTAGATTTAAATTAGTTGATTGTGTTTAAATAGTGGTGAGATTGCCACTTAGGCTATTTTGCGAATATTATGATGATGAATTTGCATTTGATTGTTGAATGTGATACGAAATTTGAAGGTTAAGCACTAGATTGAGGATGGATAGATGGAAATTGTCATGAACTAATTAAGTAGAATTGGGGTTTAATGATTCTAATTGTGTTTTCGCCATTAATCGAGATGGGAAAGCATAGTTAGAGTGCTCGGATACGACTAAGAATCGATTAAGGAATCCAATTCGTTGTATTGTTCAGCGCTGTAATCCTAAACTCAAATTCATGAACTAATTAAGGTAGTATGAAAGTTTTAATGATTCTAATTGTGTTTTCACCATTAATCAAGATGAGTAAGAATGATTAGGTGGTTGTATAAGGCTTAGAATCGACTAGGGAATCCAATTTGTTGCTTCTTTCAACATGTTAAACCCTACAATTAATACCTTCATAAATTGGCAAGTTATTCTTACTAGTTCTTTAATAATTTCATCCGTATCCCCAATCATTTGAGAACTTGACAACTTTTCAAGAGTGTTGTTGCTTGATAATTTGCACATATTTTGGTGATTGGTAGTTTGAGATTAGTGTAGAGTTAAAAAAATCTTTTAAATGATTGTTGTCAAAGCCCGAACAATTGACCTAGTAAACCTAGCGTTTGCATTTCAATAGACCACATCTTCTCGTGGGATCGATATTTGGGTCGCAAAAGATTCCTTATTTTACTTTGACCGGTATACTTACAAATCGTTAGCTCGGAAGGATGAGAATCTCTTTGAGCGAGGTTTTAGCCACGTCACCATATAATCCAAAACACTAAAATATATAATTTTATTAACAAAGTTATTTTTGAAGATTCAAACCATATGCTTCTTGATTTATGTGGGTAACCTCCTTATCCACCAAGCTGAGGATCAACATCTCGTCGCTAATTATGACAAAATCAGTTATGTCAGGTTTTTCAGTGATAGGGCACCCAGGAGAAAACACTACTATTTCATTCAATTCTGCCACACCGTCAACTCATTTGTTTGCACGGATAGTGCAAATTTTTTCCTAGTTGGACACCGGCTCAGAGTCGGCCATGCACAACTCATGATGCATGTGTGGGATACCACTCACAGGCGAGGACCTGAAGATCATCGTCCACCCCGCCCAGCACAGAGCCATGATTATCACCCAGCCCACCCAACACAGATCCATGCACATAATTTCTTTTACAAGGGCACAACCAACCTATCAATTGTGGATCACATGAGCGGCCATAGTATCCCTAGAGGGTGATCAGATCTTTCAGCGGTCAGTCTCATAGAACTTTTGATTCAATGAGGTTTGACAAGGACCGTTGTCTATGGTCTCTGCAATATAGCCTAGGTGGTCTCGTTTTTAGAACAAGACGAGAGATTGCATGCTAAGCGGGATGGGTGGTCCTTTCTCCATCCGTGGTTTTTTATTTATTTCTGCCAGTGTGTAGATAGGGTCTTAATAGGAGGACGTCAACTCTAAATCGATATTACAAGACTTCCGTTGATTGGTTGGACGATGGATTAAATTGTGAGCGTCGCCAACAAGAGGGGGGGGGGGATTTACAAGTCGTATACCCGTGTTCAATAGTAGAAAATAATCTTACTAGAGCCTTATCTCTTGTCCACAACTTGCTTCACACTTCAACATTCTGGCATGTGTAGATTGAGATTAGGAAGCAATTGTTTGTGGGATGGTTTTCAGTTTGACTGTGTCTTACAAGATCATAGGAATCATTATAATTTCAAATTCCGATATCAATAAACTAAAGGTGCCTAATTGGTGTCAACTTCCCAAATTCGTCCAATCTTCTTCTCCATCGTGATTCTAAAGGCTTGCTTGGAGCCATCTTTAAGCGTCGTACGAGTATGAGTTCGTAATTACATAGGGCTTCTCATACCTTGTTGATCCGCATATTGAGGCACGTAAAATCATGGACTATACCTAGGCCCTCAGAGCTTTTTTTATGAAGATGAAACATGTCTAATTGATAGGATTGGGAAAGCCAACTTTCCACCGTGGGCATCGAGCTTCCCGTTTGGGGATCCAATGATTTGAATATTCTTTTGCGGCTAGAATTTATTTTAATCTAATGAAATGTTTGGTTTGGTGACCATTGGACACCAACAACACAATTTTAGTGGACATCAATTTAATATGGCACAGATTCCGTCTTATCAGACTTTTAAATTTACCTGCATTATTTAGTTCCATGGTATTTGAGCTTTGCTTCTTTCTTTGGTGCTTGAATGCACATTTCGGTGTTTGTGCCGATTTTACTTTCTTTTTCTTGACATGTTTCTATTTATTTATTTTTATAAAATTTCCTTTTGGTTCTGATAAAAAACAAAATAATGTTAACCTCCAAACTACTCTTATAATCTAGGTTGAGTGGTTGTTGACTCCTGCCTAAGCTCATAAGTCTTTGATGTAGTAGCTCGATTAATTGGTCGAACTCAGATGATGATCGGTTAATTTGTATGACTCGCTAAGCAAACTACACACATATATGTACTTTCTTTCATTTTTAAAATTTATTCCAATAAATAATTTTGTCATTTTCAAAAATAGGGTGACCTAGTATTAGACGGTTTCTGTCCATTTTAACTATTAATTAGATGTAAAAATAGTTCATCGTAAAGACAAGATTAGTTTTGAAGTACATCGAGGTAAGATGTTTGCATAATTTACAGTTAAAACAAGAAGTTACCCTCAAATTTAAGTCAAAAGGAAAGGTGTTTATATAGTATAGTGGTTATGGTTTGGGAGTATGATGTAAACGAGCCGAATCGAAAGTAATTTTGTAACGTATTGGTCGGAGATTCGACTTAGGCTCAAACAATGTTATATAGTTAAGCTCGAACTCGGTTGGAAAAGAATTGATCAAGTTCGAATTTTGCTCAATTTTGTTTAATACATTACTTATTTTACGATAAATACATTAAAATTAATATTTATATTAAAAATAATAAAATGTGTAATTAATTAAAGTCTAAATAAGTTGAATAGCAAATATATACGAAGACTTAGTAAATTAAACTCGAGCTCGACTTTTTTATTAAACGAACTCAACCGTGCTTGGGCCGATATTTAAAGAATCGAGCTAGTTAAAATTACACTCGTATGTGTATATATATATATATATAGCTGACTTGACTGGGATTAAGAAAATATAATGCGAGTTGATGGATCTGGTCTTTTTGTTAGTTTTGTCAGTCAAATGTCTGAATGACCGTTATTTGAGGTTGATTTTATTCCTAACTACCTCTCGTATTTCACATGAGCTTGAAGTGTTCCCATTGATATCGGGAAAAAAACACGCCATCCAAATTCATATGACCTCCATATTTTCTCTCTCTTGTCACAATGACTCCAAAGAAGCATAGGAAGAAGGATGATATATGGTGAGGGTGGAGAAACAATGAGGAGTCCATCAATAAGGCTTCTAGTGAAGGAAGAATTTGGGCAGGTCCCACATTTCTGCATATACGCAGTTTTGGAATGGGTACTAATCGCGCTAATGTTCGTCAATGGATGTGTGGCATTCCTGGCAACCCAATTGGGCAAGTATTGCGAATTGAGAAGCCCTTGCCTGCTGTGCTCCCGAATAGACCACGTGTTCGCGGAGAGGGATGAAGATTTCCACTACAACGAGACCATGTGCGAGATTCACCGGAGGGACGTCTCCTACCTCGCCTACTGTCACAACCACAAGAAGCTCTCGGACATCAGGAAGATGTGCGAGGCGTGCCTCCTCTCGTTCGCGACGGAGAAGGAATCGGACGGGGACACCTACAAGTCTCTTGTGGGAATACTGCACAAGGACCTCGAGTGCTTCGTGGAGGACCAAAACCACATCCACCTCTCCCTCGGGAAGGCCACAGAGGATCCACGGAGCAACATCATGAACAAGTGCTGCTGCTGCGGGTTACGCCTAAAGTTGAAAAACGCGGCCAAAGTGAAGAACGTTCACCAGCTCGCGGAAGGTCTTCCCAAGATTACAAGGTCTAACCTTGATAAGGTGGTGTTCGGGTCGGAGTCCACGGAAGGGAACATGGCGAGCGAGTCGGAGGAGTCCATCCTACACCGATTGAAGAGACAGGTTCGCTTGGATTGCAAGTCGTTGATGGCCTTGTACATGGAGCTGGACGAGGAGAGAAACGCTTCTGCTGTTGCGGCTAACAACGCCATGGCGATGATAACGCGGCTGCAGGCGGAGAAGGCGGCCGTGCAGATGGAGGCGTTGCAGTATCAGAGAATGATGGAGGAGCAGGCGGAGTATGATCAGGAGGCCCTGCAGGAGACGCAGAAGATCATAAGGGATATGGAGAATGAACTCGAGGCTTATCGACATAAGTTTGGTTACTTGCAAGGTTCTCGAATAGGCAAAGAGGTTCTTGTTGTGCCTGAGGTCAATTATCAAACAAATATCACAACTACATCATCCTATAACCAACGTGCCGCCATCCAGAGTAGCAACCATAATGGGGTCATTACGAACGAATCCAAATATTCACAGGAGGGGACTGAAATTGTTGATGAGGACACAATTCAGGTGGCAATAGATGACAACGTGCATGAGCCTTTACGGTCTTCCTCTTCTTCTTCTTCTTCTTCCTCCTCTGATAGTGACAGCAATTCCAAAGAAGAAACTGGTAAAACTACGCATATTTGCATGTGACTTAGCATCCTTACATGACATCTTTCTCACTTCACCTATAACTTTTTTATGCATACTTAATACCAACATGCAATATCACTTTTTTGTCAGAAAAATCAAATGAAGTTGTCATCACCAGAGAATCCTCCGTAAGTGTGAGTGTGCATAACGTTGAGTCAGAAAGTGAATTTTTGGAGGATGCTACGGAGAGAATTGACGATGGAGCACAAGTCTTGAAAGAGATATCCAAATCCGAAGAAGATACATGAGCAATGACTATAAACATCCTAATTGTACACTCAAGGTGTGCGTGGCCCAAAATTTAAAATTTTCTTGTTAGGCTTGGCCAACAAGATCATATACTTACGTCTTGTTTTCTCTTATGCAGATACAATATATAGATCTCCGACTTTAAACCTTCCAGTCTCTCTTCTTGCCATCTCTTCCCTCCTGGTAAGATTTTATTCTAAAATAGTTTTTTTTGAATATTACATACTCTTCGTAACTACCAATTGTGCACAACATACAAGTAGCAATTTCACTTAATGTTACAAAACTCATATTAATAGTTGCATATGTTATTTTCTCGTATAAAAGTGGAAGGATATATATGGTTGGAACCCAGGAAGATAGAAGATCTGGATAGCTGGATGTGAACTTAATTGAGAAATGAAAGTAGTATGTAAAATATTTTCTTAAGATTGTATCATGTACTGTATCATGTTACTGTGTCAAAAGATCATCATTATCATTCTACGTGCAACACGTGTAAAGGCTCATCCGACCTGCATACAAGAGAATGCTTCCACACCTCACCATATAATCTATATCAATTTGAGCATTTATAAACTTTCCTTGAAATTAACCACCATAATTGGCATTGTTGGAAATAAATCCATAGATAATAAGTTGAACATAAAAAACATGATTTTTCCCAAGTTCAAAAAAAATTTCGAAAGGTTTCTTATGAAGTGTTTGTTTTGATTTTTGTAGAGATTTCTAAGTGGGTGTCTCTTAGGTTCCAAGTAATTTATGCGGTTGAATAGACATGTAAGTGTCGTGTCCTAGTTTCACGCATACTCGTCTAAATATGCTCGAATGAGGGGTTGCACTCTTAGTCAGATGCAAATTACTCGGGAGTTCAAAAATTGTATGTGAATGGGAAGTCTTGTATGTGCAAGAGTCCTAAGGAATGCCAGAAAGTTTTGTGTAGACAATTTTATGTAGATAATGCGAAAAAGGGTCACATGTGACAACATTAATGAAGATTCTCTCGAGTCGGGACATAAACCTCTAAATCTAACTAAAACTACAAAACCTACAACAACAGAGCTAATCAAAAACTCTTAATTTGAACATTAATTAATGACTAATCAAATTTCTCATAGTCACAGGTGTACCATGTTAACTTGATTTTTGTGCATAATTAACAGTAATAACATGATAACACTCGTCACAATTATCAGCCGAATACAGTACAACCTAATTTCATCTTCCATTACAATACACAAAGCAGTTCATGGTCTGTTAATTGCAAATCAAACCCCCACCAACCCTGATTCCACAAGGCATGTAAGTGCCACCATGACCATGAAACATAGAACTACAGGGCTTGAACATCTATAGCCGATCTCAGTTACAATATTAGTGAACTTAAAGTTATTGTACAATAATCCGATCATGGGATTCTTTGAATGTGGAGATACTAAAAAATGACTACGTACCTGATCTACATAACTCTCACAATCTTGTCTGCAAATCATCAAGAAGTAGTTGCTTCAAGTACACCTCAACTCTTCTTCCATGGGCTTATCAAAAAACTTATCATTTCTTCAATACCTGACACCTACCAAGCTCCTTTCGGAGAAAACTACAACTTTGCCTTCCTTCAAGCAAAGACGTGAGCCTTAGGTGTCGCCCATATCGTCGCCATCTTTTGTTACAGTGGTTGGTCCATCATCAAAGCCCGAACCAGGAGCAAGCTCGTTTAGGTCAAGAAAACGTCTTTGTCCACCCTCACCGTCATCTTGGCCCGGGCTGTTTGATTTCTCAGGCAAAGTAGGAATTGGCTCCTTCTCAATTGCTCCAGGCTCAGAGTAAGCTTCCACAGTCTGCTCATCTTTCATTTCCTGCTGATCCTCATCGACATCGTAATCTTGACTTCCCATTGAAGATTCTTCATTTTCTGTAGCCTCTGAGTGCTCGTCCGATACATTCTTCTCAGGTTTTGTTGATTCTGTTTCGGATTCTGAGAACTCATACTTCCGGTAATCTATACGGTTCCTCGTGGCCCTATTACTGCGTCTTAGACCTGACCGCTTATCAACAGCTGACCTTAATTTAGTCCCCCTCCTAGTACGGCCCGACAATTTCTTGAATTTTCGGGGCATGTCACTGCCGTCACTTGAACTCAAGGATTCTTCCTCGTCTTCTTCTTCTTCTTCTTCTTCCTCGTCTTCTTCAGCATTTTCACCTTCCCACTTGTACTCTTCATCTCCTTCAGAGCTGCTTGAATGCTTCCTCTGTTTACGTTTCCTTAGATATTCCTCGTCATATACTGCTTCCCCAACTATATCATCATCACTGTCATAGTCTGCGTCATTATCTGAAATTGCTCCAACAAACTCTCTCTCTGAATACCGCTGAGGCCTCTGTCTTCGCCGGTCACTACATGTCATTACATAGCAATTAATGCAACAGTAAATATAAGCCATCTAAAGAAATTCAAGGGACATACCTACGATCCAACGACCCAGATCTCTGCTCTTCATCAACATCAATACCATCATAATCAGGAGATTCAGGAGATGGTGCACTGAAACCATCATGTTGTGGGGAATTTGAAGGACCGCTGAATTGACCATTAGTAAATACTTCGGTTGTTGAAAATTCTCTTCTCTGATTAGGTTCTGGAGATGCTTGTTTCCTATTGCAGAAAGTAAAAATAAGCATGATTTATAAGCAAAAACTTCTCATGAAAAATTGACAAGACATTAAGACCGTAATATGCTACCCAGAGGGAGTAATTGCATACTTGGTAATTTTGATTGCTTCGTTGATAGACCGGTCAAAATCATCTGTAAGATCAGGTGTCAACACAATTAGATTTTTATATAGCCATACCATTTAGTACCATGGATGCTAGAACCAATGAGGGGACATGTAGATTCATGATCAACTATATCAAACTTTGTTGTCAAGAAAATAAGGTAATAATGTAACGAAACTACTACTAGGAGCCAGTAGCAAATGTTATATCTTATTCCCATCAAAAACAATCCCCTGGTTCCTAATAGTCTTTTGCAGTACTAGAGCCCATGGTGTACAAAGGGCAACCATGACTAGAGAAGCATGGGATGAGACAAATGGATCAAGATACAATGAACCGGAAAAATATAATTTTGCAGTCAAAATCATGTGCAGTAAGGACAAGCCTTTGTTGTGTTCAATTAAGTCTCAGGATGGGCATCTGCAGTAATAGAGCATCAGGCTAATAATTGTTAGAGAACGTTACTAAATATATAAATACATTAAACGACTATGATGGTTTAAGGTTACACTAAAGGCAAGGATATGCACGTATTGGTCAGGTAGAAAGGAAGTATATTTTGGGTGAAGCAATGGAAAAGACTAGCCCTCAATGGATTGCTACAAACAACAGATGTCTGTTGCCACCTTTAAACTGGACATCTATTATTATGCGTTATGCTACTTACTTCCTCCAAGATCCAAGTAAATGAGAATCCTTTGCAAGTGCATAAAGATAAGAGGCATGGTACAGTACGTATAGCTGGCCAAAAACTCATTTAGCTAATGGTCAGAAGCAAATTCAGTTCAGGGCAAATTTAGAACATATTGAAGTTTGCTGCTATTACCAAATGTATATGTGACGGGTTTTCTGTCACGAAGTGAACGACCTGCAGCAATAGCTTCCATATTCGAGAAATTATCAAGAAGAGCAGCTTGTCTATGTTGTTTCTTCAGCAGCCTCTCCTTTCTCTGCAAGCATATATATTTAATTTTAGAAACACCTTAAATTAGGAACAGAAGAATGCAGTGAGATTAAAACCAAAACCCCTTGGTCTTTTGTACCTTCTGATCCTTCTCAACCTCAGGAAGCATGTCAATCTTTAACTTCTTCCCTAGTGAAACCTCTGTTCTATTTTTACTTGTAAAAAGTTTCTCCTGCAGTTGCAGATGCACTAGTTCAAAGGCGGGATGAGCATAAAATAATTGCACTATATACAGTAGCACAAGAATGAGAATTGTTTTGAATCTCACACCAGCCATCACAGAGGTTCCTGTAGCGAAATGAGGATTTACTTCACTATCTATCATGAATAATAATGAACATGAACCCTAATTCAATGCAGTCATCAACCATTTACAAAATACTTAAATTTTTCAGGAAATATCAGTTTTCTACAATATACCAAGATCTGTTGTTGCCGGGCCAAAATTATAGTAGATAATAACTGACTAGAACTTACAACTTGCCAAAGAAGCTTTGAAAATACCATGTAGTGACGAATAGAGCAAAATATTTTTTCCTTAAATAGTAACATCATGCACTCCAGGACCCAGTCTAAGCTATCATAAACCGATTTATCGACTGATTCATGTGATTTTTTTCTCCATTTTATAAGGGTTCAGAGCAATGTAAGGTCTTAATAATAAGAGAAACCAGGGAAAGAGCCACATATGGCATTGTGGGGACATGAACTTTTTTATTACATTATATATTTGACTAGGTTACTTATTTAAATTGGACATTTGACCCCAAAGATTTTGAAGTTAGTCCCTACAATTTAATAAATTTCATTCCTGCTCCTAAAAGCTCAATAAACTATTCTCTTTTGCCAATTTCAAGTTCAGTGGAATTATATTTGAAAAATGGGACAACCAAATTAAACACAAACTTCAATTATTTATTTTATAAATTACTATTAAATATTCGACCCTACTAGAAAACGTTCAGCATTCATCCATGAGCAATGGGACGATCTCCAATCACTTAGAGCTTCCTCCTCATGCTCATTTTCTAACCCATTATAATATAAATGGATACATTTATAAAATACACAATTTCAAAAGCATTTTTAGCATCCCTACCACTGAGCAGAACTCAAACTAACATGTATGATGTATGTATGGTATTGGGACTTGAGAGTAGTCTTTCTGCATGCCCACCAATCAGATAGATGGACAGTCAAAATATATGTCATCAATTCAAATTAATAATTTAAAAGTTATTCATGAGTCCAAGAATAAACTGTAAGAACTAAAAACTGCCCTTATGAGCGTCAGAAAAGTGAAACATCCTTTGTGAACCAAGGAGCATCTAGACGACTAGCTTAAGGTTACAAAATATTTGTGTGCTGTAAACTTTAATTTAGGCTAGATATATGGGTAGGGCTTCACAACTAAAAGATCAGCCTTGTTAGTTGGGTGAGCCTGTTGCTTCTATATTTAATCCTTTTTCCTTTTATTTATTCCATGTGCCCGTGGATGTCTATTTCCATATTCTTCATGTGTAGCACACTGCAACTTGGGCAGAAAAACCTACACATCCTACACACGGGTCATAGTCAACATGGAAACCTATCTCCACACTCGGATAATGGGTGCACACCAGGGCACCAATATTGGCACTCTGGGGCAGAATCATAGAACCTATGCTCTGATATGGTTATACCATGTAAACTTTAAATTGGGCTAGATATATTAGGTAAAGCTCTACAACTACAAGGTCAACCTTTTAGTTGACTATGGTCCTTGCCTTCATATATAACTCGTTCTCCTTACAATTTATTCCATGTGGAATGCCTATTTCAACATGTGTCAATACCAATGTCCTAACCTGAACTACAAGTAGACTGAATGAAAGATGTAAAATCAACCCATTACAACTTTATAATTGGTTTCCTTGGCTGTGTCAAGGTAAAAGTTCAAAATTCAAAAATGATTAAAAACATGGAGCCATTCAATAGTATGGGGATAAATATAATGACCAGAGCACATACAAATGGAGAGACTAGTAAAGTAACTTACAGAAACATCTTCAAATTCATCAAAATTGGTTGCAACTGTTTCCCATTGGTATGTTGCAGAAGGAAGAACATGGGAGCCTTTTGTCTTGCCTTTCTTCAACTCAACTTTCCTAATCTCCCGATACAACCGATGGCCCATTATTTCATCCTCTTCATACCTGCGCCAAAGCACACAGAACCTCAAACTAAACAACAATGAAGAAGACAACCCACTGAAATCAAATGTTGTATATTTCCTACTTAACAATCAGGATGATGCATTAAATCCCGCAAAACAAACATAAAGATAAAATAGAAACTAGCAGTACCAATAATTAATTCCTTGTGAATCACCCCCAACACGCTCTTTACGAAATAATGATGGATGGGCACCTTGCTTAAGTGAACTGTCAATATAACTCCGAATATCCTCTTGCTGCAAAATATCAGTCATTCGAATCATTTTAACAACTAGTGTGAATGAAGGAATGTATAAAAACGATTTTTAAATTAATTAGAAATCAGTTTATAGCTCTGTATACATGGACCCCATTTAGGACCATTAAAAGGCAGGAATAGTTTCAAATGAATCATGAAACAGGGTTTGATGAATAAACTTGTGTCACACAGCAATATAATTATTGGCATGTCTATAACTTCAGTAAGACCAGGGACAATTTTGTGAGTAACATATCTACTTCAAAGGTGCCATTCCCTTAACCTGTAACGCATAAGATGCTGTCCAGCTTAAAAAGTTATTCTTCAAAACTGAACGGGGGCAGAACATTAAATTTAGTAAAATTAATAGTTAAAAATGAAAATGACGTAAATTAGGAAGAGATTCTTTGCTCAAAATGAAGATGTCAAATAGGTTGAACAACTAAGAATAAGAGTACAGCAGTTCAGAGAAACTGATCCACAATGAATGACACTAAAAAGAGGAAACATAAGATATCATTTACACAACACAGAAGACAAGATTTCACACTATTAAACAGGAATAAGGTCCTAAAGAGTTCCTAATTCTGTTGAATTTTGGTTAGATTTCCAGATGAAACAATCTAATAAGATCATAATGTATAGCTATTGGCAATCCATGAATCAACCAAGTATCGTCTTGCCAGTCAAATATCATTATTAGTGCATTTGTCTGAGGGTAAAATAGATGACAAATATCAAGGGAAAATATGAAATCATAAGATCATAAGATGCATGTGTTTTCAGTATTACCTCAACACGAATGTCACATATAGCTTTCAATATTATCACACGGACCCCGGGATCAAGCGATTTGTATAATTCAATCTCTGTCCTGAAAAACACCATATGACGAGTTAGACACACACTATGTCTGTAATCGTAATTGAACAAAAAGACATAATACACACCCATGAGAAGCAACAATGGGTAATTCTCCTTCAGCAACCTTGAGTAAAGACCATTTTGATGTTAGATTTGAACAGGATGCCAATATATTCATACCAAATTATTCTCAGGTATAATAAAAGATGACCACAATTATGAAGTTACCCAATGCCACCAGTCCCTTAATTTTCTGCATAACACTGTAACCCAGGTATCGCGTGTAAGTGCCATCCTTGTAATAGGAGGGATTGCCTATAGAGTAGATCAACGAAATTTAATGAATATAGCTAGTTGCCGCACCATATTACAATCAAAAGAATAAAAATCATGTCTCAACAAATTTTGAAGCACAAATCTATGTTGTAAACTTGAAATCTCAATGATCAGATATCTTCAAAGATCATGAACAAATGATAAGACAAAAAAGGAGCAAAAATAACACACGGATCATCAATTTGTTTCTGTATTTTTCATACAGAAATCAAGAGTCAAAGTCAACTATTAGTAATTTAGTATTTTTCATTGAAGACCCAATTGTCACCGTATAAAATGACACATAAATTATTGTTTTCTCTTTCTTTTTGGACCAGTGATCATTTCAAAGTATTGTGCGGCATAAGTCTAGCAAACTTTGGGAAGTTATTACTCAGACCTTCATGTTATTTTTTTCAAGGTGAATGTAAGGTATGCTTACTCAACTCTACCCCATGCCATTTTGACAGCCACTCAAAACTAAAAAGCAAATGATACCACGTGCCATCTTGCTCTAGCCTGAGTGTCACAACTATTTACCCACAAAGCATAGCAGCCATTCATATCTTCGTAATGTTTATAACAGTCATCAGCGGCAGATTTTTGTGTGCGCCTAGAGATTCCGTCTAAAAAATAATCATACCCATTTTCATTACGATATACAATCTCCATCACGTGAGCCTAGAGACTCCGTCTATAGAATTATCTTGCCCATTTTTTCATGTGTGCTGTTTAGTTTAGTCGATGTTCTAGGGTTCATTGGCCTTCGAAGTTTATCACGGTCTGTTACTGTTTATAAGAGCTTCAGAAGCAACTTAAAATGGTAAACATAGAAGATTCAACTCAAATTGAAATTGGCTTTCAATTCATAATGCAATACATTGTTATAGTTAGGCCCAAACAATAACCTTTCAGCATAGCGAGTGGGGGTTTGAACCAAGAACCGTCCAACAAATAAGGCAGGATTAAACCGCTGAATAAACTATGTAATGGATAGATGACAGATTTGAACTATGTGAAACCAAAAGGGCCGATCCGGTCCATATATTTGGGTCCCAGGCCGGTTCCCCGGCCATGTGCACTACTCCAAAGCACCGTTTCATTCTCATCAAAAGGAAAAAAAATGTGCTTCTGTTAATATCGAAATTACAAATCTTTATAAATCAGTGTAATTAATGTTGAACAAGTGACCGACATTATAAATCATATTTATTTCAAGACAGTAACTTAACAGGTCATATCATCCAGAACTTAAATTCAAGGGTGAAAACTACAGTAAACCCATGAAGCCAAGCTCGGTTCCTTATAATGCCTAAAATTCATAAAAGATCAAAAAGAACAAGAAGACTCGCAATGCAAGAATATCTTCTTGTGACATAAACATAATATTTTTAACTTAAATCTCTAGGCTCAAGCCTGAGTGCCACAACTATTTACCCACATGCTTGGGCATTCAAGTCTGAGACATTTCAATATATATTGCTTACTGAAAGTAGATTCACACTCAGACTAGCTAAGTAGAAGATAAAAGTAGTGTTTGAGCATAGATAAACTTCTGCCAATCAAGCAGGTTATAAACATGTAAGAAAATCTTTTGAAGCAGCACAATAATGAAGAAAAAAATTGGTGGCTAAAAACTGTCTCAAAATTATGGATTGTGATCCTTTAAATTTTTCTTGAACCTATACCAGAAAGGGTAGGCAGGAGGAGCTTGCAAATGAACTAAAGCAACAAAACATGCACATGCAAAACTAGGAGAAAGGTAAATAAAACAGCCAGAGTTGTAGGGAAAGCTCATGGAAAAGAAAACAGACAGATGGGAAAGTAAGAGATCCAAAATGTGGGCATGAAAGTAAAGCACCAACCTTCAACAAGGGCATGTGAATATCGCTCAGAGTGTCATTTGGGTTCAACAATGCAGTCTCAAACTCTTCAGCGGAGAACTCAACTGAGATGTTCAAAAGAGGCCGAAACACCTGCACAACATAGAACCCCAAAAAATGAGCCAAAAAGCCCTAATTTGACAGGAAAGACTGCAACTTTGAGAAGCTCACATTGAGAAAATTGATGACCGAAGCCAGCTCCCACATGGAGCGGAGCGTCCAGCGAGGCAGCTGGGAGGGCTCAGGCGGGCCCAGCAGCGGGGTCACTATTTTGCTGCATTGCTGCGGCGGCGACTCCTCCTCCTCCTGCTGGCGCTGCTCCTTCTTGGCCGGCGGCGGCTTCTGCTTCAGCGGCGGAGAGGAGTGCAACCTGGCGGCAGCTCGAATGGTGCAGGCGCGGGCAGGGCGGTTACTCCTGGAGGTCAAGGGCTGTGCCTCTGCGGCTGCGTCATTGGGGTTTCCGTTATCGGTGCTTTGGGCTGTTGGGATCTGAGGTGAGGACTCGCGAGACATGGCTGAAGAGATCACGGCACAGAAAGAGGAGGAGGGTTGTGCATCGAACCTCCAAATTCAAACAGACATGATGGAGTCAGAGTAGTTAATTATCTCTCTCCGTGTCTCCGCTAATGCTATGTGGAAAGAGATATAGAGAGACAGAGAGCCAAATCTCAATGTGTACTCTGGAATTTGTTATGTGAGGGTTTTGGATTTGGAATCGGATTTTGTTCCCAGTTTCTGTGTAATTTGGGGGTTTAGGGTTCCCTTGCACATTGGTACATGTGACAATGCTTTTATTGTTGTCCCGGCAATTGGAAATTTTATTACATACACAATGCAAACCGTCCTTGTTACAGACCAACATTAAACAACAAAAAATAAATTCCTGCATAATTCAGTAGCATGTTGCATTTCTGAATCTAAAGCTTCTTTTGTTCACCAATACTTGCAATAGCATTGTTAAACCAAAGTAGTTGTCTCTCTGTGTCCGCACATTTACAAATTACAACGCAGTATGTGAGAGGAAAAGTCGTGTTAGTACCTTGGATTGGCTACTTGAATTTAGTTAAGTACCATAACCTATAAAGTATTGCATAATATTACTCCAACTTAAATTTTCTGTCATTATGCCCTAACGCTCGTTAAAACACTAACTAACTAGGGTTCCGACAAAGGCCACCACCCTTCCCAACGGCATTTGTCTCGTCCTTCGCAGTGCGTCTCTTCCACTGAGACTCGCAAAGTTGCCCCGCACCGCAACAAGGAGTGTCAATCTGCATCTCACCCAATGGCTCACGCCGGCTAGCGATTCTACGTGGGCGTTCTGCCCTCAGAGAGTAAACTCAAGAGCATATTCGCCGATTACGGCCGAATCGAGTCAATCAGGCTTTTCAACGCCTTATGCGACAACTGGTTCGCATTCATACAGTTTATTCACCCAGTCGATTGTGATCATGTTTTCTCTGATGTGGCTAACGTCTCGCTTGGAGGTCACCGCCTTCGCATCGGACCGGCTTGCTCCTGGTGTCGATTATGCTCCAGAAACCCTAGAACCAGTCATCTCCACCACGCACACGCAATGTGACAGATCAATAACCACGAAGAACCTCTTTTGTATGAGGGCAGTCAATGCAGTTATCGATACTCGACTTAGGAATAGTATTATTGCTATTGGTCGATCATAGTACACGACCGAAAACAAATATGAACATGGAAGTTTATAGCTTGGGGAGTAGAGCATTCATGTTGTCCTTTAAGAACAATGTAATTTACATAAGAGTTAAGGAAGGGCTTTGCCTGTGAAAGTTCGGTTTAGGCACAATGTCTGGGACTCTGTGACAGACACTTGGAGGCAGCACAGATTAAAATCAAATAGACAGAACAGAAACTAAAATAACACACGCACGATGTGGTTACCCAGTTCGGTGACTCCGCACCTACGTCTGGGGGCACAAGCCAGTGGGAAGGTTTTTCACTATT
>JAYMTP010002853.1:0-18470 GCA_036897365.1 Geranium brycei
GAGAAGCTTGTAGCGATCGACCTCGACGTCGAGAGCGATTCGTGAGATTGGGAGTGAAGAAGAAGAAGAGACCTGAGCGAGAGCTGTGGAAGAGAGCTTAAGGAGCAAACCCTAATTGCAATGGCGTAATGGTGGCAATAAGAAAGAATAAAGAAGAAATAGGCCTATGTTAATAATTATTATTTTCGTTAATTTTATTTGTTTAGAACTATGAATGAATTTAGAACGTTTGTAAATCACAATTTATTTGCGCGCACGTGTGTTTGGTACTCAGTTTGTACCCACTGGCTTAGGACCGGCCAAATCCACCTGAAAAATAATTAAATCGAAAAGAACTGGATTTGTTTGATTCACTCATAAACAAAAGAGAAATTTATCAGTTTGGTTACAATTTATAAAATTCAAACCGATAAAAAATTAAATTAAACTAATAATCGTTCAATTTAGACACATAACTCATTTTAGGCAATTAATCTTCGTTAATTAAGCCTACAAATACTGTGTAAACATAAGATGAGTCGAGAGCGGCAAAAAATGTGAGAATTTCATAAAAGTCGGTTTAAAGAAAATCGAAAAAAATCGACAAGTCGAATAATAAGTTAAAATGGCTTAAATCATAGAAGACTGACCAACTCAAAACCAAACTAAATGCACGAGTTCATTTTTATTTTTTATTTCGGTTTTGAGTCGATTCATTTCAAAATCGAAAGGTGAACAACCTTGGTTAGGGTTGCACAAACATAAACGAACCGATTAAACCAAACCAACATGAACCCACTCGAAAAATATTTGAATAGAAAATAGTTGAATTGGTTTGAACTTTATCGGTTTGATTTGGTTTATAAAATGAGAATCGATAAAAACACAAATTAAAAGAAAATCGACTGATTTATACATGTGACTCATTCTAAGAGATCGATCTTATTAATTGGACCTATAAACACCGGGCCAACAAAAAATAAGTCATATACTAAGTTAAGACCGACTCAAAATGTAAGAATTTGATGAAAATTGGTTCAAAGAGTATCCAACTAAAACTCGGTAAGTAAATAACAAGTCAAAAATTTCTAAAACGTGAGAATTTCATGAAACGCAATGATAAAAAGTTATCCAAATCGAACCGACTCAAAATCAAACCGAATTGACACAAAACCGAACCGTGAACAGCATACGGTAAACAATTGGTTCATTGGAGAGTTGCGATGACGTCGAAACGACGACGTCTAATGCTTCTCCTCCCAAGCTCACTTCTCACAAAAAGGTCGCTTCGCTGCGCTCTGCTACGTTGCTTTGGTCTCTCTATTTCGGACCATTTCTGCACAGTTCACGAGCTCTCTCCAATGGCGATGAAGCTCATGGTTCTGATTTTCGCGCTCCTCCTCATCGCATCACCTTTCCTCCAAGGTTAGCTCCCGATTCCTTATACTCAAATTTCTCAGATCTGGATTCGCTGTGTTCGTCGTGACATTTCATGCTTGCTTGCATGTGTATTCGTCGATTTCTGAATCGTTTACGCACTGCTCGATCGTTTTTTCTCGATGTGCGATTTGAATTGTATTTCTGGAGTTACGTGCTTGCATGTCTGGTGCGGTTCGATTTCTGTATGTGTAGTGTGATTTGGATCTGGTTTCGTTTCGGTTTGAGCTATCAGCTGTGAGTTTCCGGATGCTTTGTTTTTGAATTGGAGATTTGGTCTCTAAAGAGCTCATGCATTGAATGATTTGATTATGTTGATTGAATTGAATGTGTGGTGAATTTGTATGACTTGTGTGTTGATTGAATTGTTTCTGGTTTGCAGTGGCTCGATGTCAATCAGATTCTGATGCAGAAGTTGTGGAGCCTACTGAAGGAGGTGATCTGGGAATAGTTGGCGAGGAGTCTCGAGAATATGGTGGTGATGATCTAAGTCCAGCTTCGGGCGTGGATACTATTTGCGTCTTCCCCAAAAATAGTGCACGAAGTAAGCGACTTTTTTCCAATTTTGTTCGCGTGGCAATGTTTCGGTGTTTCGGCAATGCATTATTGTTTGACTTGATTTCGTTCTTCGTGCAGTTGTTCCAGCTGGGGAGGAAAGTGAACTATTAGTCGGGATGAAAAATGATGGTAATCTTCTCTTTACTTCAAATATTGGTTAATTGTTGTTCTTCTAATGCAATGTCGTGCAAATTTAGGTGCTGCGAGTAATCAAATAACTTTTTTTCTGGTGTTTTCGGTAAACTGAATGAAACTTGCTGTTCTGTTTTTTCTTTCTTTGCTTTCCCGAACTTTGTGTTTACCTTGCTCACTAATTATGGATGCAAACAGGGGAGTCAACCTTGAACATCATCGGGATTAAGGCAAGTGTGCATCTTCCTTTTGATCATCGCCTGCTGGTCCAGAATCTCACTGCACAGGTAATTTTGTATTTGCATACTCGCACAATCATATATTTTGTGTATGATGTCCAAAATGGCTACTAAATTGAGCTTTAGTACTTAATGTGTCATCCACTCTCTTCATTAGTTTTGTTTAGAATGTATATATGACATCCAATTAAGGGGTTTTCATCAACCTATATACTGCAGTAGTCTTGATTATGCTTTACATTTTTATATGTTATTGGAAGATATTGACTACTAAAAGAAGCTAATAAGTTAACTTTATGTTTGGCAAACTTCTTTGAGATCTAACAGTTGTTGATGAATTAGATATCATAATATACTTCCAACATTAACAGAATCCATTCACTGCTAGGAAGGTGCTAAGTATACCATTATCGTATTACAGTTGTGATTATGGTGATATTGTATCGTTGTTGTTGTGCTGTCAAATATGTCACTTTATTTTGATGCTGGAATGTAAATTTATACTATTGTGTTGGTGTATGCTATTTCCTCTGTTGTGATGTCGTTTTCATTGTGCTATTACTTGTTTTATAATAATTCCTTAAGTTTCTTACTTGGTTTTGTTTAAAACTTACGTTTTAGGGATTTAACAATGCAACAGTTCCACCTTCCGCGCAAGCTACTTTCCCATACATCTTTGCTGTCAGCAAGTACTTGCAGGTACAGTCTTCTCCCTTCCAGCAACTTCCTTTACCGGTTTATATCTCTTTTAGCAATCAGATATATCATATTTTTATTTGCAAGAAACCACTATGTGAGCTCAAGCAATTGTTTTATGCAGCCTGGCAGCTTTGATCTTGTTGGCACCATCATTTATGAGATTGACCAGAACCCCTACCAAAGCACCTTCTACAACGGTACTATCGAAGTTGTTGAGACTGGCAATTTACTCAGTATCGAGTCTGTTTTCCTGATTACCCTCGGCATTGCTCTCCTTGTCCTTCTTGGTTTGTGGGTACATGGCCAGATTCAGCAACTATCTAAGGTATTTATATGCTACGACCTTGCTTTACCATAAAATCGTTGCAACAACGCTGACCTATAGAAACATACCATAATCGAGTCACAACATTTACACGCCTACGATATTGTGAAATCCCATTGTGGTAAACTGGCAATGTTTAGCTCTCTGGCAATTTTACTGTAATAGTAATACTAATCACTGCACGCGTTATTTTTGAATTTTGAATCTTTGTCATGATTACCTTAGACTTGATAAATCCTTGGAACAAAGTTTCTTTTAGGAAATTAGTCGGGCTGATAATTTTACCTATAATCCCCTTTTGTCTCCTATCCGTATGATATCCTGATCATTTTATATATCTGCATGCATTATGCGCGACCTCCTCTCTTTGCCACCTCACACAAAATAGTAGATTTCTTATTTATTTATTTATATATTATTGTGTTGTCCTAGAAAACTAAGAGAGCGCCAAAGGTGGAAGTTGGAACCAGGAGTACCGATGCCTCAATGGATGAATGGTTGCAAGTGCGTATTACCATCCTAAATCTTGCCCTTTTATCGTCTTTTATGTATATAACAGTTGCTTATATCATTATTTTTTCTTGTCGTTTCGATGACCAGGGAACCGCATATACTCAGTCACTTTCAAGCAAATCAAAGAAGAAGAAGTAGATCATCCACGGTAATGTGCACACATGTAACTCACGCTGGACATCAAAACAAACCTAGTAAGTCTCAGAAGTAGTACATTATCGGAGAAATCTGACTCGAACGGATTTCACTTGCTGTTGTAGCTCGTGGAAGAATTTTAATCTTACGTATTTAAGAGATACCCGAGAGTTGAGCGTTTTTTAAGCGAGGTAGAGATGATGCAGTTTTCCAAACCTCAGTAACTTTTCAGAAATCCAATGCTTAATTTATTTATTTTCGGTAGGTATCATGCATATTTGCTCGGACTTCTATTTTACGCCATTTTCAGCCTGAAACTCTCTTCGAATTCTCAAACCAAGCAAATTTTCTCAGGCTGATTCGTACATTTACATCATTGTTGGCAGTGTTCCAAGAATCCCCGATTAGTCACTGATTATTCTTATTACTTTCCAGATGCTCTATGACTATCCCCCGACCAACGTCTATTGTTTTTTTGGTCGTTGAACTTGAATATCTATATTCTATCCCCCGACTAGTGTCTACCGTTTTTTAGAACACTGAGCATTTACCTTTTCTACCCTGAGCATAATCGTAACTTCCGACCATGATTCGGAAGTCTACCTCATTTTGACAGTGTTCTAAAAATCCCCGATTAGTTTTAAATTTTATAGGCTCTATCAACCCGACTAGCGTCTAGTGTTTTTAGAACACTGATCGTTGACCTTTCTGACCATGTATATGTATATGTTGCAGCTGTCATTGTAGCCTAATTGTAGCTTACCTTACCTTAAATGGTAATTGGAACAACCATTGCAACCTTACTATGCCTTGTGGCAAATATATCTCACCTACTATCGGTTGGTTCAATTAAAGCCTTGAGTTCTTATACATAGAGCTCACATGTCGTGTTTAGAAAGTTCATAAGCTACACCACATGAAAAAGGCTCCATTATTTAGAAAGGTCTGAAAAGTTTATTGGCCAAATGGGTTCTCTATGTTCTCTACTGGTCTTCAATTTTATGGGTGGAGTCTTAAAGAAATTGACTTTTATTCTGGACATCGGTTTTGAGAGTATTTACTTTGTGAGCCCTTAAAAAGGCATATTTATTGGAAGGACTAAACTCTCTTAACTTGATGGTAGGGGGCGAGATCACTGTTTTGAATTTGAATTTGTCATGTTGTCACTCCTAGAGGGGCAAAATATTTGGTTTTGAATTTGAATTTGTCATGTTGTCACTCCTAGAGAGGCAAAATATTTGGAATTCGACCGGGATCTGGTGTTCTCGATCCAATTAAGTGGGAGACAATATCACTAAATCTGCTCCAAACTTGTTACCATCCCTACACATTTCAGATATCGGTGTTCAGAATTTGTACTTGTCTCAGGTGGATAAAAGATTCATCATTTTCTCACGAGACTTCAATATGTGATTTGAAGAGACAATCATGCTCGGAGTCGGGACAATACCAACTAAAAGCATATGACACATCCATTTTTAACAAATAAATTGCATATTATTATAGGATCATGAGAAATTACATAAAATAGAATTTAAACTCGAGACCTCTCGTGTAAGATTGATTGATTATACTAGTTACAACCAACTTTGATACCTATACATAAGGTTATGGAACTCGGATCGCATGAATATATCGGTCAGTTGAAAAAAAAGGAGATTGCGGAAAAATCGCCAATAAGATCGAGCAAAACGCGTTTTGTAATAAATAATTAACTAAATATATATAAGCTCATATATTATTAATTAAATATAAAATAAATTATTTTTAATTTCAAACTTGTCAATAATCACTATTTTCTATTATACAAATTGAATCACAATTCACAACACAATACAAAATAGTTATCAAGTTAAGTACTCGTACTATCAATTGCGATTTGCAACACAAAATTGATTTGGACCAAATTAGACTATAAATAATTAGTATAAACTGAAGTAGACCAAATTAAACCAGAATTAATTAATATAAATTGTAATAGACCAAAATAAATTAATTTGGACCGAACTAGACTGAAATTAATTTGAATTTGAATGGTTTAACAGGTATTTTCACCGATATCGGTCATTTCATCGCGAAAAGCTTGACAAAATCGATATATCGTCTATATATCAATATCGGGAATATCCATAACACTTCCTGTACATAATACACATCTCAAATATTTGCACACAATTCTAAGTTCAAACTTTCTGTTTCGATTGAGTTTGAAATTACCTGAATCGTGAAGGCGACAACAAAATAAAACAAGACAACATTGGTGTGGGTTCCTCACGAGAACACTTAAAAGCCGGAATTAACAGTTGGAGACTGAAAACACAAAAAGCTCCAATATATAATATATATCATAGCATGTGATTGTTAACTAGCTGTGGCCATATATATTCATTACTCAATTCAATTCTCGCCGCAAAACTTGCTTCTATTTCCTCCATTATTGGATAAGCAAAACCCTTCATTTTCATTGTTGTAACTATTAATGAGATCAGATCACATAATTGTGCTAACATGTATTCAATTCACAAATCCATGTTAATACAAATTAAGATACGATTATAAATGAGTATATGAAAATGATGTATGTCACATTCTCTCTGCATATATATTGTTGGAAGTCTTAATTAAGATTTTTTGTTTGAAAATTTGTTTTCTCCTCTCAAATCAGTCACTTGTCGTCGAGCGAGAATGATGATTGAACATATGCTTATCAAATATATGTTGCACGTCTGAAAAACGTCATGTTCTTTCTCCACTGACTATACGAAGGCGTGAGAGTAAAATGCAAAAAATAAGTTATGTGTTTATAAATGTAAAATGCAACGTAGCCAAATAATATATGTAAATGTTTCAAATGAATATCAAATATTGGAGCTCAATAATGATTGTGGAGAAAAATGAGATTAGGGGCATAAAAGAGGTAAATATATCACATATTTGTTAATTCATAGTTCATGCTCTTGAATGAATTCATGTTGTTAAACTTGAACTTTATTCATAAGAGTAGACCAGTTTGAATCTAACTCGACTCGCATAATTTTTATTATAATATTGATTAAAAAAATTTATCGACTCGTATAATTTTTACTATAATATTGATTGAAAAATATTTTAATTATATTAAGTAAAAAAAATACAAATAAAAATAAAATACAAAACAATAAATAATTAATTTGACCTATCTATTTAAACTATTCATATGATATACTGATATCAGTTGTGACAACTCATTATTTCAAGTCCCATAAATTTTTTCCAGACTGGCCAAAACAAAAAGAACAATGATCAAAGCAAATTAGTGTAAAATTCCATGGAACCCATGACTTTTATTTGTAAAAAGATCAAATGTCTTTAATTGGGGCAGGTGAGTGAGTTAATTAGCTAGTCCTGTAGCTGAGAGGTGATAGACCCCAAAGAATTGCTCATTCATGATCATCACCATCTCCAAAACAGTCTCATGTGACCACCTTAAGTACACTGTCGGTGTCTCTATGTGCACTACACTCTCTGTCACATGTCCCCATCTTCTCTTCCTTTTGCCACTATATAAGAACATTCTTGAGAACCCTCAAGAACCCATCACTCCAATCTTCATTTTGTTTCCATTGAAGCTCATTAGAGCTTCTTTTGGGCAGTTCCCAATGAGGGTTTTGATTTGTTTCTTGTTGTTTTCATTGTTGTCTTTGAGCTCCTGCCTTGGGAATGAGGAGACAGCAGTTGAGGTTGTTGGTGTTGGAGAGTGTGTGGATTGTGATCTAACTAATATCAACACTGCACATGCCTTTTCAGGTAAATTTTTAACAATGGGTTATAGTTGGATTCGTTAAATATTTGTTTCGGACTAGAGTCGTTGGATAAATAATTTGAGTTCAAGTTTAATTTTTTAGAACTCGATAAAGTCACGAGTCATTTTGTTTATATATTTTTTATTAACAGGTTTACTACTCCTTAATGCGTGTTAGACGAGTCGAAGCAACCTCAAGTTTGCTTGTTTAATATTCAAATTATTATATATTTTTTTATTTAATTTAAATTTTAATAAATGTTTGTATTCAAAATTATGTGAACCAAGTTAAGTCGTGGCGAGTTTGTATATTTTCTTTCGAGTCTAACTCGTTAAAGCTCAAGCCGAACACTTATTTACGAGCCTTGTAAAATAGAGTCTTGATTCGACTCGTTCACACCCATAAATGTAATTGTGTAAGTACTCGAGTATTGGTTTTGATTTCTCGTCTAGTCCATAAAATAATTTGTTGCTATTTTTACGTGTAGGGCTTAAAGTGACAATAGACTGCAAAAAGGTTGGAGGGCACTTCGAGACGAGAGGCGTCGGAGAGCTCGACGGTGACGGGAACTTCAAAGTTTCGCTTCCGCGAGATCTCGTGGAGGACGAGAAGCTGAAGGAGGAATGCTACGCGCAGCTTCACAGCGCGTCCGAGGCGCCCTGCCCCGCCCACGAAGGCCTAGAGGCGTCGAGGGTCGTGCTTGACGGGAAGGGCGTTTTGGGGATTTCAGGAAAGTTGAAGTTCTCTCCCGCATTGTGCACTTCGGCATTTTTGTGGCCTCATTTTAAGTACCCTCCGTTGCCTAAGTTGAAACTCCCACACGTTAAGTCTCCCTTGAAAAAGTGGTTCCACCACAAATTTCCTCCTTTGCCTAAGTTACCGCCTAAAGTGCCTGTTTTCAAGAAGCCGCTTCCTCCACCTGTACCGGTCTACAAGAATCCGCTTCCGCCGCACGTGCCGGTTTACAAAAAACCGCTCCCTCCGCCGGTACCGGTTTACAAAAAACCGCTTCCACCACTTGTACCTGTCTACAAGAAGCCGCTTCCACCACCTGTACCAATATACAAGAAGCCGCTTCCACCTCCGGTACCAATTTACAAGAAGCCCCTTCCACCACCAGTCTACAAGAAGCCGCTTCCACCTCCGGTACCAATTTACAAGAAGCCGCTTCCGCCACCTGTACCTGTTTATAAGAAGCCGCTTCCACCGATAGTACCAATATACAAAAAACCGCTTCCACCACCTGTACCCGTCTACAAGAAGCCGCTTCCACCACCCGTGCCTGTCTACAAAAAACCACTTCCACCACCTGTACCAATCTACAATAAGCCGCTTCCACCCCCTGTACCAATTTACAAAAAACCGATTCCACCACCTATACCTATCTACAAGAAGCCGCTTCCACCACCTGTACCAATTTACAAAAAGCCGGTTCCACCACCTGTACCGATTTACAAGAAGCCGCTTCCACCGCCTGTACCGGTTTACAAAAAGCCGCTCCCACCACCTGTACCAATCTACAAGAAGCCGCTTCCACCCCCTGTACCAATTTACAAAAAGCCGCTTCCACCACCTGTACCGATTTACAAGAAGCCACTTCCACCACCTGTACCGATTTACAAAAAGCCTCTTCCACCACCTGTACCTATTTATAAGAAGCCTCTTCCACCACCAGTACCGGTCTACGAGAAGCCGCTTCCACCACCTGTACCGATCTACAAAAAGCCTCTTCCACCACCTGTACCTATTTATAAGAAGCCGCTTCCACCACCGGTTCCAATCTACAAACCTCTCCCTCCATTCCCACACATTCCCAAGTTCCCCAAAAAGAAGCCATGCCCACCCCTCCCTGAGCTTCCTCCTCTTCCCAAGCTCCCTCCAAACAAGTTTGACCACCCCAAGTTTGGAAAATTACCTCCATTGCCACCACTGGTTCCAAACCCGTAAGCCACTTCGATTCCTATTCTTTCCATGTTAATCAATTTCTTTGTTGTAACTAGGACGAGTGATGTTTCGGTCTCGTGTACCTTTGTTTGCTTTTGAATTGTTCATGTAATAACATGTCTTTTAAGGTTGAGAACATTAAATTCACATTAATTAGTAACTATGAGATGTAAGGATAATTCAAAAAAAGAGAGAGAGAGAGATGTAAGGAGAGGAAATTGGATTATTATTATTGCTATGGTTATCAATTATATATCGTTGTCGCGATTTTAATTTCAATAATTAATTAATATTCAGTTATTACATCACTTGACCAAACAAAGTTTTATAAATTATAATTGTACGGAGACCAATAAGTTATAGATTAATTTTGTTCCTAAAGTTAAAGAAATTCATCATTTCCCCCTTACATATAAAATTTTGACAATTCAATAAAATTTTGACATGCACTTCTTTTACTCAGAAAATGTTTTCTGAGAATTTTGGTCGTCCTTTCAATTAATTTGTTGAGCTCAGCTTTCTCATCTCTTGAAAATCGCAGAAAATGTGGGTCAAGAATCGGATATCGAATCGAGAGCGACAAAGAAGAAGCAGAGAGTGTGTGGGTATTAATGGGTTTTTATATTCAGGCAGATTTTGGAGCGTTAACGTTTCTCGTTCACGGCAAATTTTTTTGTGAATTGAGATTTAATTGTACATGTAGAAATGACAAAATAATACGAATTTGATGAAAATTAAATAATTATATATTTCTTTTAAAATCCGTGATAATGGTTTTAGGTATTTTATTTTAGATAGTTTTATTGAATTTATTTCTCATCTATTTTAAAATGTTTTCACAATATCTCATATTAAGTATGATAAAAATCTCTAAACCCGGTAAAAGCTCAACATAACATGAGACGAGAAAACTAAATTTGCTTCAAACTCGTCACATGTTGGTGTCTTATAAAAAGGTAAAACACTCTAACTCCACAAAAACTCAATGCTTCTTATCCGAACATAAGGATTTACAAGAAAGATATGCTTTTCTTTTTACAACAAAACATATTCAAAAGCTTACACACATTGATCCAACACCATAATGATTCTATTTCAACACCCATAACCCAACAAACAATACCCAAATACCAAAAAAAAACAAACAAACCTCCTGTTACATACATAAATGAAAAATCATACTAAGTTTGACAAGACAAAATAACCCAAATCTCGTTGACCAAAATGCAATGATACGCTTAGTTAAGCATTTGCAGAACATCGCCTAATAGGTTTTGATAAGAACATTTCATGAATACAATTATCACTAAAAAAATTCATGTTATATAGCCTATATATCCAAAAGTTCGAATTGATACTTGGAGAATGGAGACCAAATACTTACTTATGAACAAATGAATTGATAGCTTATTTACAATCTGGGAGGCTAAAAACCCCATTAAGCTCGTGTTTGTCAACAAATGAATCGATCAATTAGCACTAGTTGTTTTTTCATGGTATTAACATAGTTCACAATCCAACACGTTACAACCCATTTATCCAAAAGTTCGAATATTAGTATGAACAAGCGAATTGATCACTTCTTTTCGATTTGAGAGGCTAACAAAACCCGTTATATGCGTGTTTGTCGACAAATTCCTTAAACTTCGTATCATTTTATCCCAATAAATAAACAAATAGAAAGAGACATGAACAGTCTCTAAAAATACATATAGTTTAAGCCAAACAATATCATATGTAGTCTAATTTATGAGGCTGTTTCTTTCTCCACTAACAAATCAGCACTATAATTGTTCAGTAAAGGACCAAAAACACAACTAAGCAATACACCAACGACAAAAAAATCAAACACCATCAATTCTGTGATTTCAATTCACCCAAAAACCTGCAATTCCCGAGCAGATATGTACTGTTCCAGATTATTTAGGTCCAGATCAATTTAATTAAGGCAAGACCCAGTTCAGAAATCGAACCAATGTTGAAAACTTTACCTACGTCTACTTAGAAACTGAAAATTACTGCATATAAGTAGAATTTTTCACCGAGATCTACTCAGAAATTGAGCTCAACCAAGGTTATGGATATCGGATCGTAGAGATATATCGGTCAGTAGACGAAAAGGGAGATCTGCCAAACTCGGGGAGATCACCAAAAAATCACGGCAAAACGCGTTTTGTAATAAATAAATTATTAAACATATATATTATTTATTAAAAACAAAATGAATGATATTTAATCATTTTTAATTTCAAACTTGTCAATAAATTTGAAGTTCAAACGTGAAACTGAAAGAGATGAATGAACATGGGTTTGACTTTTTATTTGTTGTTTATTAACTCAAATTTCAAATCGGAATTAATTAGATGGACCGAATAAGACCGGATTAGATCAGAAAAGACCGAAATTAATTGATTTAAATTGGAGTAGACCAGAATCAATTGATTTGAACCAGATTAGACCAGAATCAATTTGAATTTTGCTAGATCAACCAAATTTGACCAGTATCTTCATCGATATCGGTTGTTTCGTCTCGAAAAACTTGCAAAAACCGATATATCGGTCGTTTCGTCTCTCTTTTTTTTCTTCATTCTACACATTCATCACAATGTTCGGGTTGCTATACACTCGTTTTGATCCATTTTTTGCTCTTCTCGGTGCTTGTACAGGTGTTTTAATATTTCATTCAATGTAGTGTTGAGTATTTGTTTTCCAACATTCACATGTTTAATTAATTTGGTTTCTTGATGCTTTCTTGGTTGATTTCTTGGCTTTTCTTGATGATTTCATGTGTTCATTACTTCCAATCACTGACTTGGCAATATAGAGTTATGATTCTTCGGTAATATAGTCGAGGCTTTTATACGGAATTTAGTATTTAAAGAAAATGGGTTATATAATCATGCGGTTAGTTATAAATTTTGATCCATTTCTTAATTCTTCTATTTCGTTTCTCTACCGAAGGTTCGATTTCCAGATATGTTGCTTTGATGTGTGTTGTGTTGAAGCTTATTTTTTTAATTATATTCAGAGATGTTTGGCTTTCTTTGATACCTTTTGTTGTGTTGTCCATAAATTTTTGGAGAATTGGCCACAATCATAACACGTTTCGAAATTAAGTATATAATTGTTAATTATATATTTAGGGAAAATTTAAATTTGTGACTCCGTTGGGGTTATATATACACATGTATATATATTCGCTTCTGTTTCGTAGATATCTATTTTGTTTTTTTTAATTACCGTTAGTTGGTGCGGTTAATTCCAATTTCGAGTGAAAGTTTATTTTCTTTTTCGCAGAAATGGCCACAGCGTCATTTAAGGACTTTCTCAGTAGCCAGAATTTCGGGTCAACGAAAGAGTTGGATAATTCAACCCGAATCTTTTTGTGGTAAATTTCGAATAAATTTACATTTTGGATAAATTATTCTGTAAAAATATGTAATTGATCGAAATTTTTTCTGCTGTGGACGTACAGGTCTCACATAAACGGTGTGCACGACCGTCACTGCATGGACACCTGTCCAAAGAGGGTGGGCCCTACCACCATCACTGTCCGATGTGGCAGGGGCTTCGTGGATTCCAAGGACGTGGCATTCTCTCCTAGGATGGCCCGAAGAAATTACAAGGGCATCGAAGACATCATCCACTGTAAGACTTTCATTTTCTTGACAGGCTGATTAAATTTTAAATAATTAGGAAAAATCGTAAAAATGTGATGTCTTGTTAATGGCAAAAACTGATTGTGTTGCTTGCATTTTTTGTTAGAATTACGTGTTTTATTAAAATGACGATATTACCCTTGAGATTAAGATAAAAGTCTTGTTGTTTTAAGGGTAATTTTATCTTATTTTCATAAAAATACATTTGACAAGAAAAAGGGGAATACCCTTTTGCAAAATTTTCATATAATAAGGCACATTTTTTCGGATATTTACCACAAATAGTCTAACTTTTAATTTGTGCGTGCATGCAGGGGAAACGCCTATTTGATTTGTCGGCACTTCTCGATATTGCCAGACGCGATCCGGATCGCGCTGATCCCGAGGCTCATCAACTTGCCTTATGCCCTGACCGAAGACCTGATCGAGGAGTACGAGAATGCGATTTCCCGCGTGAGCGTCAACAGGAAGTGGAACGAGCTTCTGGTCGACCGGTACTTGCAGGGGGTCTACGACCGGTGGTTCTACAAGAATGACAGCCCTCTGGAGCTGTTGAGGTTTCACAGGGACGTCATGGACCACGTAGGAGTGAAGAACCGGCCGATCATCAACACAGAAAGTAAAGTGTACTGCGGCTGGGAGGATGGGCTCGATCCGAGCAAATGGCCTAGCTGCAAGAGGCGCTGCCTCACTCTCAGCTCGACTTATCAAGAGGCGCCGACGGCCAAGGTTGACATCGTGCTGCATGCACTCATGACGAGCTTTCCGACGTTCCTCGTGGATGTCGAGGAGAGACTGTACCAGTCTGCTCTACTCAAGTATCTGTGCGTAAATCCGCACGATAGGATGTACACACATTGAGACTTATAGCTCTGTATAGAATATATGGAGATTGCTGTAAACTGTATATGGTTTCGGGAGTTATTTACAGGTGATGAAACTAAGGTCACAGCGAAATCAAATCAAATAAATTGTTTTTGCTGACTTTTTTGGACTTCTTTTACTAATGATAATGATGCTTTGAGATTTATTGAATGGTTTAGGTTTAAATAAATGATTATTTGCAACATGCTTGTTACTGTACAAACGCGACTAAATTTCCCGTCGTGTAATTAGTCTCAAATCCCAAAATGATGAATACTTAAATTAAATTAATATGTTGCAGTATCAAACAAATTAATATGGTTCACTAATACCCGACTAAAAATGTCAGTCAGGAATGGAGCCAGAATAATTTTAAAAGAAATTGAAATTGTGACCGCGGTCTCTTCGATCTGATCTGAAGGGCACAATAACAACTCTATATAGAAGTTTCTAATAAAAGAGTGATCACTGCCTGAACCACCTACCTTTCTTCGGATTGTGAATGAGCTACCCTGCATCATATGTCCTCGTACCATGCCTCTTCAATTCTTAGCTTCCCCTTCCCCGTATTTTTCTTTGGAGGCATTTTCCACTATGAAAAATCTATAAGCACATATATACGTATGCACGACAAGCAAAAATATAATGAACTATTTATGGGGGGAAAATGCGGTATTATCTTCAAACTGACGAACCTTAAATAAGTGTTATTTACTCATTAAATACCATGAACACACAAGCCTACTCAACATCCTCTTAAGAAACCAAATTTCAATCGGTAGATAAGCATGACAATCAAAATCATGTAAAGTCTCAAAAAATGCAGCTAGACGAATAGCGAAAATCATAACCCAAATCAACACAAAACACAAACCTACTCAAAGTATTTACTTACAAAGAACACACAAATGGGCTGTCGGATGTAACAGCATATCATCACACATACATTAACAGTCCAGTTTCAAGTATTTGAACACTTGATTAAATACACTTTATGTTATTAAACGGGTGCACTCCAAAATATGGAAAGTGATCCAGTAGAAAACTATTTGTTATTGTACAAACCTGCAAACCAATGACAACCGCTGGATATCAACAAAAGGGCTGTGATTGCTTGAAATGAATATTCAAAATATAATTTGTTCGCCTCTTCCTCTTCCCTGGTTTTTGGACTAACATAACATGCACAAGCAAAACACGTGTTATGAGATCACCAAATTCAAACATTGATTGCAACTTGAACTATTATATGATAAAAAAACAAATTATCTCTGAATACCACAAGTCCAAGTCGTTGCATCACATCTCCTAAAACAACCCACAAGCCCACGTTTGTGGTTTGAACATAACATTTCATACTGTAACTCAATCTCTCATACAATATTGAAGAGCCTCCTAATCCTAACAAGCTAAATGTTGTATGTTATAAACAAACAAACATCATCACTCCAACTCACGTAAAAGTAAAACAATGCTAACAAACTAAAAGAAAAATGAAATGCTGACAATTATGCTCCTATCATTCAAAAATGCAACAAATTCAGGAAGCATCTCAAGGAATCTCCAAACTTATAATCAGGAATCAATACTTCTACTAAGAACACAGAATGAATATTCAAAATATAATTTGTTCGCCTCTTCCTCTTCCCTGGTTTTTGGACTAACATAGCATGCACAAGCAAACACGTGTTATGAGATCACCAAATTCAAACATTGATTGCAACTTCAACTATTATATGATGAAAAAACAAACTATCTCTGAACACCACAAGTCCGTGTCGTTGCATCACTTGTCCTAACACAACTCACATGCCCAAGTTTGTGGTATAGGTACCCAAGAATTTGAACATAATATTTCATACTGTAACTCAATCTCGATCCCATACAATATTTAAGAGCCTCCTAATCCTAACAAGCTAAATGATGTATGTTATAAACAAGCAAACATCACTCCAACTCACATAAAACAATGTTTACAAACTAAAAGAAAAATGAAATGCTGACAATTATGCTCCTATCATTCCAAAATGCGAAAAATTCAGGAATCTCCAAACTTGTATTCAGGAATCAATAATTCTACTGACAACACCAAAATTTCAACATACAAGCATCGAAATACTTGGAAAAACAGCAAAAATCTACTCCACTAGCAGAACCTAGATCTCAATCGTTTCAACCAAAGAATTTG
The DNA here is from genome assembly GCA_036897365.1 of Geranium brycei. Lineage (NCBI taxonomy): Eukaryota > Viridiplantae > Streptophyta > Magnoliopsida > Geraniales > Geraniaceae > Geranium > Geranium brycei. The sequence continues at coordinate 16,455 of JAYMTP010002853.1, forward strand.
GATTTTGCTCAAATCTAAGCGACTTCAGGACATGAATAAAGCAAGACATTTCATTCAGTATTCGTATTCCTGCCAAACCCTCAAAATCTAAAACCCTAAGACCTGAAATCCCTAACCCTAAAGACCAAAGAGGAAGGAGTAATTTACCTCTGGAGGTGAGGACCATAGCCGAGGATCGAAGAGAGACTGAGCTTCACCGTATCGCGCCGGAGAGGAATCGCGAACCAGAGAGCTCAGAGAAGGAGAGAAAAGATATAGAGGGAAAAGGAAATGGACTGAGCAGTGGGCCGGCCCGATTATTTGGGCCCAACCCGATCTTAGCGGGTTGAGCAAATGATGCTCCATTTAGGGCTGCAAACGAGCCGAGCATTTAACGAGCAGCTCGATCTCGCCTCATTATAATCAGCTTCGAACTTAAGATTTGTCTCGTTTAATAAACGAACCGAGCTCGAACATGATCTTTTAAACTTTAGTAAGCTCCTAAACCGTCTCGTTTAACATTTAATTAACTACATATTTTTAATATTATATTTTCAAAATTTTAATTAATATTATTTGTAACGATATTATAAACCTTTTTATTATGACAAGCTTGTAGGGTCGCCGGTTACGCTGCTGGTCCCCAAGTGAGGCGCCTCGACAACTGTTTCTTGTATTTTTTTTACCAAAGGTTTTTTTGGAGAGATCTCGTGCAGGGCTGGAGCTTTCGGTGGGGGTTCTTGCTCAGATATGGGCTCAGACTCTCGATTTTCACGGCGTTTAGGTTATGCCATAGTGAGTGTCGGCCTCGGGGAGGCGGAGCCGTGGGGTGGAGGATCGGGTATTTGGAGGCTTCCACATCTGAGATCTGGCTAGTTTTCTTACACGTGGCTGTGCTGTTCGGTGGCAGCGTTTAATTTCCCGAAGCTGGAGGCATGCCCGAGTTGGTCTCAATGGTGAAAGGGTTGTTCTCGTCGAGACTCTGTATTTTTTTTTGATTTTTCGGAGGTTTTTGTTGGTTTGTGGTGTTTCCAGGTCAACTCGTAGAGCTGTCGGGGAGGTCTTGAGTACGTTGTTGGAGGTGGCCGCTGGTCGTGTTTTGGGGGTTCTTACACCGACGTTGGAGGAGTGTAGTTAGGGATGTTAGTGTTTTTGAGTTTCGTTTTGTTTGTTTAGTGTTGTTAGTGTATGTGGTCTGATTGTTCTCTGACTTGATTTTGTTGGTGTTTGTCGCACTCAATCTGAAATCATGTGAGTTTGAGCATAATCGTGTAGATCGGTAAAAATCATGGGTGAGTTGGACCCAAGGGGTGAGTCTCACCCCCATTTGTTGTGTTGTGTCTTTGTTTGGTTTGTGTTTGTAGTGTTGTTTGTGTTGGTGTATGTATATGCTTATACTTGATCTTACGATGAGGGAGTTGTCCCGCCCGCGTTTGAATATATTGAAGTGCTATTTCTTCTCTAACAAAACCTCCATGCTGCTAATGAACCAACACCCATCCTCATCGGGTATGAATTTTGTTTTTTTTTTCTCTTATAAAACCTATATATTATTAAAAGAAATGACAATATTATCTTTGAAATTAAGAACTAAGTGTCATTATAAAACAATGAAAATATTGTTTCCAAATTTTAATTGATTTTTCCAAATAATTTGTTTAATTATTACTTTTAGAAGTATTCTGCCAATTTCAAACAATACTTACACATTGCAATAAAAAAATAAAGCTGATAATATACTTGTTTGCAAATAGTATTTATGGTCTAATACGATGCTTACTCGTTAATTATAGGTCATTGGTGCATCAGTTGAGAAACTGTCATCTTCTGGATCGGTGCCCGATTGAAATCACAGACAAGACTGTGTTTGTGGGGCCTGACCGAGCCTTTCTCGGGGCTGATAGTTGTGATTACAAGGTCGACTCGGCAAGAGAAATTACAAGGATTTGGCCAACCAATACAAGTTGAGCCAAGTGATAAGGAGCTCACTTAATACATGTGAGATCCTGAGTTTGAATCTTGGTACATACTAGTATA
>JAYMTP010002854.1:0-18470 GCA_036897365.1 Geranium brycei
AATCAAATTTTGTAATTTAATTTTTAAGTTAAATTATTTTTTTAATATCTTCATTTTTAATTTCAAGGACAATTTCATCATTTTTGTACAAATATACACATTTTGCACAAATTCAAAGTTCACCGCATTTTTTGTCATTAACAAAATACACATCACCCTCTTTCAAAAATGTGATAGTATACAACACCATTTTGCCATTTTCCCTATATTCAAATAGTACTACAACTAAGGATCACAAAACAGTCTCTTTTTTCCTGCTATGTTGCTCTCAACATTCAAAGATAGATATTACGCTTTTTAACGGTAAAAAGAAAAGATACGGTTTCTGTCTAGCAATGCAAAATGAAACGAGAATCGGAGCTTACTTCTGAAGTCAACTTCTCAATCTCATAAGTGAAATGGTCGATTGCATCCACCCGAGTTCCCCAAAGACCCCAAAAACCCGTCTATATGTAAGAGGAAGAGAAAATGTAAGTTTTTAGCTAATATTTGATATCTGATAAAACACGAGCTTGAACCATACCAGAGTAAAGAAATATATGTATATATACCCTTGTCGTTGGTCTCTTTCGGGTAGGACTTCTTTCGTATTTATTTTGGTAGTAGATCAGCCAATTCTGCATACTCTTCTTCTCTGAAACCAATGTTGCAAGTTTATTTGCATCATATACAACCTAAAGTATCAAAATGAAGCCATGGTAAGGTGGAAAAATATATTTCCTTACAACTAGATATATAGAGAGAGAAAATTACAAAAAAGGTGTCATATTATATGACACTTTTCCAAAAGGGTGTTGTGTTGTTTGTTAGTGGCAAAAATGTGCTTTGTTGTTTACATTTTTCTGCAAAATGTGTGCATTTTTATAAAAATGACGAAATTGCCCCTGAAATTAAGAATTAAGATTTTTATTACATAATTTTAACTTTAAAATAGTATAACTAAAAAATTAAATTTTTGATCATACAAATTTTAGTTAAAAGATAGAAACAGAAAAACTTTTAATTACTTTTTAAAAATATTTTTTGTTTCAGGGGTAATTTCATCATTTTTATAAAATTACACACATTTTGCAAAAAAAATGTAAATAATACAGCACCATTTTGCAAAAGTGTCATATAATAGGGCACTTTTTTGCAATTTTCCCTATAAAAACAGTTATTACCAATTCTCAAACTCGGTATCTCAAGACTTGAATGATGAATACCTTATGAAGGAGGTAATGCTCGGGATGATTCACGCAGAAGAAATGTTCAACATGCTCGCTTATCGACTCATCAGGGTCTGGAGGCACATTTCTGACGAGAACCTGTGGATGTTTTGAGTGTAAGTAAAACTACAAAGCAAAATATATTAGCTACCATCTTGGAGGAGAGTTCAAATGAAATTACAGTGAATTGATCTGCACGCCGTTTCTCACATGCTAAAAATAGCAACCTCATAGTAGCTACCGTCTTGTACTCCTTATACAGCACATAGGTCGTCCAGAATAAGAAGCCGTAGGATAGAACTATATGTGCCCAATACCTGAAAGAGGACGATAACAAGGGAAATGAGAAGATTTCGATATCAGAACACGTATTCTCAAGTTAATTCCTACCTATTCGATCCCGATTCTATATTGGATATGGAGAGCTTGTCAACATCAGTGAATTGTACATCTTCAAGCTTTACCAGTCCTCTTGCTGTCCAGTTGATGGGAACCAAAACCAAAATCGAGAGTATCGTTACTGGAACAAATATTTTCAAACTGCATATAAAAGACGAGAATTGAAATAAGAGAAAAATACAGATAAACACTGAACTATACTGAAATAAGGGAAAAGTACGGATAAACCCACTCAACTATACACATTTTCCACTTAGCTACACCTAACTAAGATTTGAGTCATTCAGATATACCCAAGTTTGGATGGAAAATGTTAACGGTGTCCAAGAATGACCCAAATTTTTGTAAGGGGTAGCTACGTGAAAAATGTGTATAGTAGGGTGTATTTATATGTACTTTTCCCTTGAAATAAACTCACATTGTCAATTCCACAGAGCAATATGGTTTTGGAAGAGAAAAGAGAACTCACTCACCCGAGAAGATATATCCGAACGTATACTGCAGAGTCGAGGCCAGCATGATCAATGATCTCGGGTTCTGGCATTTGCAGCGCTGCGGGCATCCAAGTCCAGAACTTCACGTAGGTCCTCCAATTCAAGTTGACGAACTTGTTTACGCGCACGCCATAGCGTGCCGGGCTGCCTCTTATCCCCTTTATGTACCATTTGGGGAAGTAGACCCTGTCGTTGACGGGTTGCAGGCGTAATATTGCGAATGCCATGAGGAAGGCAAGCGCGCTGAGGAGATTGATCGCTGCTGAAACAAGCATGTCTTGAAAGCCGGCCATAACTAGTCTCCTATAGTTCAGAGTGTAAGCAAAAACCAGTCAACTCTAACAACCAGACCCGTTACAGTACTAAGATACTTAGATACATGTTTCTCGTTTCTATGACTTTGACAAAAAAATAAGGCAGATCAGTGCAGCACTGTAACCAGGAAACAAACTTTACCGTTATGCCAAAGCTCGCCCTATAATGTTTATCACAGAACAGAAAGTACTACATTGCCTGATTCCAGTGAGTGCACAACACAGAACAGTTCCTCTATTCACAATGACTCGAATTAGGAAAAAAACTTACGGTTACGACAAAGTTCTCCCTCTATTTCTTTCACATAACAAAATCCAGAAGGCTAAAATGCTCGGTTCTGATGAGTGCACACCACAAAAAAGTTCCTATATCCACAATGACTCGAACCCATAACCAGGCAACAAACTTTACCATTGTGCCAAAGCTCACCTTCCATTTCTATCACATAAAAAACCCAAAAAGCTACAATGCTCAATTCTGATGAGTGCACAACACAAAACAATTCCTCTATTCTCAATGACTTGAACCCGTAACCAGGAAAACAAACTTTACGGTTACATCAAAGCTCGCCTTCTATTTATTTCACATAGCAAAACTCAAAAGGCTACAATGCCGAATTCTAATGAGCGCACAGCACAAAATAGTTCCTCTATTCACAATGAGTTGAACCCATAACCAGGAAACAAATTTTACCGTTGCGCCAAAGCTCACTCTCCATTACTATCACAGAACAGGACTCGGTAGGCTATAAAACCCCAATTCACAATGACTAGACCACTGTAACCAGGTGACAAACTTCACCGTTGTGCTAAAGCTCACCTTCCATTTCTATCACAGAACAAAAACCCGAAAAGCTAAAATTCCCAATTCCCATGAGTGCACAACACAAAAAAAAATCCCCAATTCACAATAAGTGATGACAATGCATTTGAGGGAAAACCAAACCCTAGATTAATAAACTTGTACAGGACTCAGTAGGCTACAAAATGCCCAATTCCAATGAGTCCACACACACACACAACACAAACCAAATCCCCAATTCACAATGAGTGACAACAATGCATTTGGGGGAAAACCAAACCCTAGCTTCCCAAACCTACATGCAAAGCAATCTAAATTCCCAAATCACTGAGCTACCAAATCCATACCCATGATTCAATTTCTAAAATCTAGGTCAATTTCTAAGAAGCACAAACATTGCACATACAGATTGAAGAAAATCAGCATCAAAATGGGGGAAAACTGTGAATCACCCATGACCCATTTCAGGACTAGAAAATATAAGCTGTTATGAACTAAGTAAATGGTGAATACCTGCAAATTTTCTCGGCTGCCAAACAGGACTGAGAAAAATTACTGGTGAGTGGGAGTGAGAGTGAGTGTGAGACCTCTTTCTGGGGTTTGTTGATCCGAAACCCAGATCGAAAAACCCCCAAACATCAACAAATGAGGAACAAAAGATTGTAAGATCAAATCTATGAAATGGTAGTTAAGTTCTGATTATGTGAGATGGCGGCAAAATTAACGGGAACCATGACAACAAAGCAACTCTCTGTCCTTTAACTGATATCACTTTTATTACCAAATTGCCACTGCCTCTGCTAAATAAAAATAAATTATATCAATGTAAAATTGTTATATATACAACAAGTTTAATGTACATAAGTAACATATTTTTATTTATATAAAAATAAATTTTGTTTTTGCAATATCATACCAAAAAATGGGTAGAAATAAATGAAGAAACTACTCTTCCATTTTCACTTCATATATTTTTAACTGTCTAATAGAATTAACAGCCAGTCTCAAATGTTTAAAATAATTAATTCATAATTTTTAATTAATCAATGATTAACTAATAAACAAAAAATTAAAATTTTAATAAATTACTAATTAAATACCGAAAGATGGTGCTTTGACTGCTTTCTCTATTCCAGACAATGTAATTAAGTAAAAATAATGTATAAATTAATATAATGCACCACAGTGAAGTATAATTTTTCCAATCAAAAATCACATTTGAGCATTCATCATGCTAACAACTTAACCATAACCATCAGATTAACAATTCAAACACTTAACTGCAAAATCTGTTAAGCTTTGAACTAAAAATCAACATTTAGTTGCTTTGCATTACAATTGAAGATGAAAAGGTTTGTTCTTGCATAATAAACTTGCCACAAGGACAATAATACAAACATAATGTCAGCAACAAGCTCTGAAGAACATGTCATATAAGCACAAAAAGCTTGTTGAACCCAAGAGCTTCAAGTAGATTAAAACTGTGAAAACGGTTCAGCCGCCGCGAGCTTCCCTTCTCGTGGCATCGTGAAGCAGCTCGATATCGACTCCCTCTGGTGGAAGCTGGACGTATCTCACCACCGATCCCCTGATGAAGCAATTTCTTACCGAAAGCTGTAACCAAAACAAAATAATGTTACAAACACGATTACATGAAGCTAAACATGACAACACTTAAATGCTTATAACTCCTAAATACTTTGATCAAATGCATTCATAGAGTCAAACATGAAGTCGTCGCATTCACAATCGGGTTCCACTCAGTTTTCAACACACATCAACGTAATACAAAAACAACAAAGATCCTTGGCAGCACCAAAGAGACTAGAGTCCATATACATTACATGAACAAGATTGAACCTTATTAGCCCAAAAGAGGCTTGAATCTTGCATATGTTAAAAAGAAATTCACAATACCTAACCACAATATTAACAGACCATTTGTCATTTCATGTTTTCCCACTAGGGCTGGCCTAATCGGTCAAGAAGAGCACTATCTCATATAAGATCCAGTGTTCGAATCCTAGTGGTGTCACGTGCTTGGGGAACATGTGTGGAGGTTAGGTTATATTTCCTGCTTTATTGCCAGAAAAGAAAACAGACCAAACAAGAAACAGTGTACATGAAAGAACTCGGTTGAGTAAAAACTCCAGTGAGGAAATCATGACAAAACTGAATCCCCCACATTGTGTATTCAAACTTCGCATGTCACTCATTAACGTGCAATCGTTAGGGTAAATGCAACTGGCTTTCGATGGAAAAGAAAGATCTGCCGGGAAATCTTGAATATGAGGATGCAATCTGATAATCCACACCATCAGCATGCACATAGTAATGTTGTAGTACCGATTCACTGAAGTTACAAGTAAGCTCTCCAATTCTTACTCATCGCACTACCTTGGTAGGTGAAGGATGCAATCAACAACCCAAGTCCAAACAAGACACCAATTGTCAAATGGGTCGCATACATTGGGTCGGGTTCCACAACTAAAAGGTCAACCTCGGACTTTAAAGCTAGGTGAATACAAAAACTCAAGCTTATAGGTGGAGACTCAACTTTGTTATTTAAGCTAGGGAATCGAGTCCACATCTTTTCGATGTGGTACTCTAACACCTACTACCAACATAGAATATTTCTTATCCACCTGAACCGGGTAACCTACAATTGCTAGGATAATATCTACTGTCCTTAAGGTCCAGAACTGATGGCCACAACCATGTACAGACGCGCCACTATAAGAACTAGTAGAATCTCATAAAAACATAAACCCGGAAGCATGAAATTCAAGCTCAAAAAAATGTAAAGGGTCAATCCGTGCAAGGAAAACTTAGCGAACAATGTAAACAGCCAAATCAATACGGCATAGAATACTAATCAATCTGAAAGAGGCAAACACAAAATATAATCATTCAGACAGATCCAACAAACAATAGGACCCCCGAATTCTCACATTAGCAACAGTCCTCTAACAATATAACATACCATATCCAGCAAGAACAAAGACCATTTCACGAATAAACCCTCAACCTGAAAACCCATTTCACACTTAAAAACACTCAACTCATCCATTAATCACAAAGAAACACGCAAACAGCCCCATCATAGCATAGTAATCAATCTGAAAGTGAAACACAAAACAGAAACATTTACATACAAATTATCACATTATACTAGTAACAAGCCCTCTAACAATACAACACACCATACCCAGCAAGAACAAAGACCATTTCATGAATAAACATTACACACTCAACCTGAAAACCCATTTCACACCCACGCACACACAACGAATCCATCAATCACAAAGAACCCAATTCATCGTCAAAAACACCTAAACCCTAAAAACTAAACACAACAAACCACAGTAAACAAACAAAACCCTAATAATGTACACAAAATTAAGGGGAAAGTATATACCATGTGAGGGTACTTGTCCTGATCAACAACCCGAGTGTTCTCGAGCTTGATGTTCAGGTACTGATCAACCGAGTGAAGAGTGCCCCTAATAGCCAAATCGTTCTTCAGCTCCACAGTCACTTCTCTCCCCACCAAATCCTTGAAATACGAGAAGAACAACTGCACAAAAGCAAAAACCCACCAAGAAAAAAGCAAAACCCAGATCATAAACTGAACGAAAAACGAGATTCACCCAAGAACAAATCGATAAAACAGGTGCGAAACAGCGTGAAAACGAGAAAAACAAATCAAAAACAGGTTTGAGAAGATAAATCGATCACAGGGAAGAAGAAGGAGACAGATACAGTGGCTGAAATGGAGTAGAGAATCGAAATTTACCATCTTCGAGAGCAATGAAGAGCTGCTTCTGAAAATTCAAGTCGAAGCTCGCTCGAGGTTTAGAGTGAGAGAGAATGAGAGAGGCTTATTTATATTTATATGTCAATTTTGAAATTACAAATATAGCCTTGGACTGAATCTGTTTGGATATGGGAATAAGATACGCTGATCGAGGTTGGTGAGGTCTCTCTCAATCGGGTTTGGATACCGTGTTAATTTTTTTAATTCAATTGAGTTTTATTTTATTTTTGTTGTTGACGGTATTATAGACAATTCTACATAAAACTCGCATAGTATACCATAGTAAACATGAATTACACATAAGATTTATAAATACATCAAGAAGCCCAAAAAGAAATTCAAATTTTCCCAACGGAAACCTGCTCACTAAATCCGACCAGAAATGCATCTAACAATCCGCAAGTTGGATTTTCCCCACCCGAATAACAATTCTCAAAATATTTCTCATCCCGGCCCGATTGGACAAGGGACATCGAGTCCCATCAGGTTCGAATTATTTTGTCATCCCTTTCAAACAAAAAATTAAAAGCCACACAAAAGATTGGATGGTCATCAACATTACAAGAAAGTAGAGCATTCCATTTGCTGAAAACAAACAAATCCAAACACAAGAACAGTACACAGAAAATGAAGGAATGATTTTCTTCATACTACAAGCCCAGAACCAGAGAGCCAAACACATTCATAACTCTCTTACAGAGACAAATTTAAACTAAGCTAAGAACCCGAAAACTGTCCTAGACCTAGAAAAAACGACTTATTTCCTTTCTCTACAGCCTTGGCTTCACGCGCCTGCCATTGACATCACCGCCATCGAGCACGCGCTCGTTCTTGTGCCTGCATATGATGATCGAATGCTCGCTAACTCTCGCCACGTACTCCAGCAGCTCGGTCAGGACGGAAGGGCAGCTCTCCTTCAAGTACTCGAAACCTTCGGTTTGCATCACCGCTGGGAGGACAAAGACAGAACACCTAAATTAGTCATCAGTGGTTTCAACAAAGCTAAAACCCATACGTATCAGTCAGTTTTTCATGAAATAACTCTATGGTAAGTTTCCGAAGAAATCTCGGGAAGGACTTCACTAGAGACATTCTAGTATTACATTAATGATCCCTACCTCCCATTTTATCGGTCAGCTCAAAATGTATAAGAAGCGCATCACAATTTTCATTCTATGTCAAGAAGATACAGCTTGGGCTTACTAAACATTTTTAGCAAGTCTCCGAAGAAACCCTCTTTTGTTTTCTTCTTTTCTCTAACAAGATCACTGAGACACTAATCAAGAACCTACTAATCTCGGGAAAGACTTCACTAGAGACATTCTAGTATCACATTAATGATCATGATCTCCTATTTTATTGGTCAGTCCGAGTGTATAAGAAGCACAACACAATTTTCATTCTACGTCAAGAAGATACAACCTGTAGTCACATGATGAAGTTTCTTTGTTAATTAGAAAATATAAGTGCACATCGAGCGAGCCACAAATTTCAAGCAGCATCTCACGATGTGGAGGATTGCCGTCCTATGGGAAAGATCAAGTGTATAGTTACAACGAAACAGCCATGACATAGTTGTTCTTGAAATCAGAGTGGAATAGAAAAAGGCCAAAGAAAAGATTCACCTCTTAGATTTTCAGGCATAGCGACAAACTTTAGGCAGACTGCTTTCAGCTGAGCACAGTGGTGCTGTTCGGCCAATGCCAATGTGGTTGCCACCGTGTTTATAGCAACATCCTCACAGAGAGTAGCCTCACAAATCAATCTTAGCCTCTCTAGACCGTATCTGTCCGCGGCAACGAGCAGATGCTGAGACATCAAGGTAGAAGCCCACTTTGTGGTTAAGCCGGTCAGCTCTTGCATGTCAGGTAGTGAATCCCAGTATATAAAATGAAGCAATGCCTGTTATCATATACAGGATAAAAAAGGCAGGTTAGTTGAACATTCAGTTACATTATAACCCAACATATGCTATGATTTAATGAATAAACTTAAATGGAGCCAGACATCATAGCAAAAATAAGTTCATTATCTGACCCATTTTAGAAAAGTTTGAAGTAATCAGCTTTACCTTCTCAGGAATAAGTGGATAAATGAATTACTATGAGAAAATATGTATCAAGTTAAACTGAATACAAACATCATTACATATTTGGAGTCCTTCATTCCCTTCACGTGGTTAAATTAAAATTTTAAAATTTCTTTAGATGACCAATATAAGAAACATTTGGTCAATATGTTTGCCTCTTAAAAGCAGAAGCGGGTGTGATGATGCTCTTTGTAGTAACTTGCACAAATACATGAATGTAGCAAATGTGTTGCTATAAGACTTAACCAGGTAAATGGTAAGGAAGTAATACATTAATAACTTTTCCAACATAAAATGTAGAATTTTCAAGCACAAATTCATGAATGTAGCTAATGAGTTGCTATAGGGCTTAACTAGGTAACATTTTGCACTATGCACATATATAAAAAGAAAGAGATCGTACACACAAAAAATGCCTAGCTTTAATACCATCTAAAGGGTAACTTGGTGGCATGGCATGCATATATGAGAAGTATAATGATTAAAGCTTTGCAACGTGGTTTGCATTGAATACAGTAGCAGATATAGAGGAAGAGGGTAATGTTTTCAACCTTAAAGACAGAAGCCTCCATATCTTCCACTTTGATACACTTCGTGTTCTGATCCTTCATTGGACCATAAAGCTGAGCCCTGAATACCGGTGAGCGAGCTGCAAGTACCAATTTGTGAGCAGCAAAGCTTTCCTCATCCACTTCAAAAGTTACATCACTTCCCTTCCCACTTTCAAGAAGTTTCCCGAACTGGCGACCAATTGTAGAAGGTTCTACTGGAATAGAGTAGATTTTAGGTCCTTCTGTGTGTGACCTAACAACACCTACACTACAGTGCACGGAGAGGCAGTCATCTTTAAGGTAATCTGACGTCTCCAAAGCAGTTCTTTTGAAAAAACGTTTGTACCCCCTGCAATATACAACAATCAAGCAAATCCACAGTAAGTGCTAAATACCAATACCAAAGAATCCACTTGAACACTAACACATGCTAGGATGCTCCTATAAGAAAAATGAAATAGCAGGCCTGCACGATATGGAATGAACTACTATTTTTCATAGCAAGTAGAGCCATTATCCAATTACACGCTTCTTCACCGGGAAGATATGTCACGTATCTAGAAACTTTTCATGTGTTCCTGTATATAGAATTTATAAATAGGAAAGGCCAACCATGAAGGGCATCTTTGGAAACAATATTAAGCTTAGAAACATAGATGATACTGCTAAAAATCAACTTTTAAACATGAAAATATCTAATTTAACATTGAGCAAGGAAAATAAATTCACGGGAAGTGATAAATCAAACATGCACATCAAACTGAGCATTTGAATGAACAATAAAGCTTTCAATGTGTTTTCTTTGCAAGATATGGAAATGAACTAGCAGACATGCAAGATATGGAAATGAACTACTATTTCCCATAGCAAGAAGAGCAAATATCCAAAAGACCTATAGGAAAATGTCAAAATTGCCATCTAGAGCATCCATGGTAAAAACCACTGATAATAAATTGAGTGCGGTTACCGTTTCATCGACCACTACTGTCAGTGAAATCCGGAAGGTGAAGCCAAACACACAACAAAACAGATAAGTTTCCTCGCAGCTAAACTAACCATCCCATTACCTGCTTCTTCACCAACAAGATGACTTGAAACTTAAATTTTCATGGGTTCCTATATATAGAATTTATAAATAGAAAGATCCCACCATAAAGGGCATCTTTGGAAACAATATTAAGCTTACAAATATTCCAGAAAAAATTCATCATCCAAAATAAACCACATTCAAGATACTGCTAAAAATCAACCTTTCAACATAAAAATACCTGATTTAACATAATAAATTCATGGGAATTAACAAATCAATCATGCATATCAAACTGAGCACTCAAATGAACAATAAGGAAGCAAAAAAAACGTATACCCACCACATGCTACCACGATACTTAAGCGTGTAAGGCCCGCTCTCGAGCGGCCTCCCGAAATGGCTGTGCACCTTGTGCCTCTCCTTGCCACTCTGATCCAAAAGGGTCAGCTCGAAAAGCGCCCTCACGTCGGTCCCTTCGCTCGCCAGAGCAATGAACAGCGACACATACCCAGCATTGTCCTCGGTGCTCTTTCCGTCCGGGTAAAAGTAGATCGCCCACGCGTACCCACCAACCATAAACGTATCAGACGCTATGTACTTGCCGATCCCAAGCCCCTTCGACAGCGAATACCCAGTAATCTTGAACTGGTGCGACCCGTTCACGGTATCGGTGATCGACGTCGACGTGGTGCTCTGCGGAGGCGAGGACGACGACGGAGAAGAGGCCGACCTAGAGATTTCTCGCACAATCTTCCCCATCAACAACAACAACCGAACAGAAATTGAATTCACAGACACAGAAACTCCAAAACTCCAAATCGCCCAAATTGAATTCGAAATTCAATCGGCGAAATCGTCAAATTGAGAAGCGGGGGACGGATCTGGGGGCTCGATCGGCGGTGAATTGGGGGATACGTCAACGGGAGGGTCCGGGGATGTTTGGTTGCTGAGACAATTTAGGGTTCTGGCAGAGGAAAAATTGGGGGATTTGGGAGCTCGATTTCTAGGGCTTTGTTGAGAGAGAAAGGGAAGAGAGTCAAAGAGACTTAAATGAAAAATTGACAGAGAAAAATGAATGATGACGATTTAAATACCTTTTTCTGACGACAGAATTGAATTATCGTGCCAGACAAGCGCTCTCGCTCACTCGCGCGCGTGTGAATTTTCTCCGACTCTCGTTATCTGCTCGACAGCTGTAATTATGCGGAATGACAGTATTGACCTTGTACAGTATCATACGAACTCGCGTACTAATTGTATGGATATCGTACCAATTCTTGGGAATAGACACTTTAGACTCGGAATCGGTCCATAGCTGAGATCTAGGCTAACCGAAAAATTAAAAATGGTAGATAATGAGTCGTTTTGATTTTAGATTTTAGACGTTTGATTAACTCGGTTCGATTTTGGAATGTAAAACCCATAGGTAACTGGTTCGCATAATGTATTATATGTTTGAGTCGGTTTTGGTTTTAATTTTTAGACATCTGGTTAATTTGGTTCAATTATGGAGTGTTAGACATGTAGTTAATCTGTTCCCATAATATGTTATATGTTATTTATCTCTTAGTTTGCAAAACTTGTATTTTAATTGGATTGCAGTAATCTAATCTTAGTATTCGATTTTCATTAGTACTTTTTATGATTCCGAATTAATGATTTTGTATATAAATCGAGATTTGTTTTGTCTAGTTCTTCAAATAAATTGAGTGTGAATTTAAGATAAATAACTAGCTTATTTCAATGGAGTAGAATCGAGGAATGGAACTATATAGCTGGAGCTAAAACCACCTTGTTTCTTACAAGGTAATTTCAAAATTTATTATGTAAATTAGAAACTGAGGGGTTCGATTCAAAACATAAGTAAATGATGACAATTTATACGGTCAATTTAAACAAATAGAGAAATTCAATGGTAGGTGTACTGCGAGTGATATGTGACTTCATTTATTTTAATTATTGAAAATGTATTTTATCTTAACAATAAAATAATAAGCTGCAATTTAAATGGGTGATATCATCTTCCTCGCACAATTTTAAAATTCATCTCCGACGAAGACACGACGAATTAGGGACGTCATACTAGACTTCGAGCAACCTAATACACTTTGGCGTCTGATCTTTTTCATGCATGTAGGAAATTGTGATATGATATTGATGTAAAGAATGAACGTGTTGGTAACCATGTGAGAGAGGCAGACATTTTGATTAGTGTGAATGGATGAGTCAGGAGACGAAGTTCTCGAGTAGGGACAATAGTTTGTAAAAGGCTATCGTAATGCTAATGGTGAACACACAATTATCGAGGCTGACGATGCATAGTTTAAGAGCGAGCGAGATGACTTTTTGAAAATATTTTGATGTCATCGATAATGCAACGCCAATGATCTATAAATTATGGGGATAATTACATGCATGCACAATTAATGAAACTCGTTTTGCCCATACATCTAACATCTTTTATATCTTCCAAGCTCACCAAAAGTTAATATTTGTGTACATCAGTACGCTAGCACAATAGTCTCGTGAGATTTTGAAAATTTACTTTTATTTTTTGTTGATCCCGTATTGTATGAGGTAGTTAGAAACGAAGCCGCTGACTTATTTGAGAACAGTAAAAATAAATTATTTTAAACGAAATAGAAAGATAACAAAAAATGTCAAATGTACTTGTATTCAAAATATATTTATTTAATTATACTTTACATTAATCATCTAATTTAACTAACAATAAATAAATAGCCTTCGCGATTATTAACACTAGTTATTTAGTATGATTTTATGTAAAAGTTGTGTAACTCATCTTGATTTTGTGTGTTTGATACGAAGTGTTCATAAATTTTAAGTGATAAAAAATATTCTATGATTCAATTAAGTTGTACATCTAATAAATGCCTAAAAAGTTTGAATTTTGAGACATTAAATTGATCCTTATTTATTAGGCTAGAAAGAAACACGAGTATTTCCACATTTATTAATTTATTCATGTGTATGATTATGATAATATTTTAAATTTGTCACTTACTAATATTTGAATTTTAAAAATGTGTCACATATATATAAATTGTGTGGGACTTAAAATCGAGACACTATAGTTAAGGTTATGGGTCATAGGGACCTATTTACTGATCACTTTGCGACCACATAAACACTAAAATTAATGGTTTAGAATCACAGGTCCACATTTAAATTATTTATTTTATTCATTAATAAATGTTTTGACTCAATAATAGAGACACTACTTGACGATGACGTGGCCACATCTCCGTCACTCATTTCAGATCGTCGACATTGCCAAGTGGCTCCGTGGGTCCCGCACAGATTTCTCCCGCGTGACACCAAAAACGAACGGCTGAGATGAACCGCACCGTTAACACGGAAATCTCAACGGTTAGATTTCGATCATGGAAGTTTGACCAAATCACAGGCTTCCAGGCCGACATGGCACCTCGAAAATGGACGGCTGAGATGGGTTTTGACACTTTCGTCTCAAAAATCTGAATATTCACTCTATAAATGTGAAAATATTGCAAACATGGGAGGTGAATTAATTCAATTTTGCAAAAGGTGACTATAAATTTTGGTTTTCTACAAAATAGGACCGTACATTTACCACTCTTTTGTAGAATGTATATATTTGTCAAAATAACAAAATTGCTTTTAAAATTTAAAATTCAAAATAATAATTTTTAACTCTAATTTATCGGTTTTCTTTTTTGAAATCTTATAGACAGATATTGATAGCATGCAAAAAATAAATAAAAATTGACGATTTCGAATTAAAAAAAAATATTTTATTTTATAAAAATAATAATTTAAAGGGTATTTTCGTATTTTTGATTGATAAACGCATTTTAAGTTCACAACCAATTTTTTGTAAAAACAAAACTTCAAAACTACTTTTCGTAAAATTGAAATATTTTACCACCCCTCTTATAATATATCCCTAAAATTGCACTAAGAATATTCAAGAAATCTTCATACTTCAAAGGCGAACAAAAAAAGAGAGGAAACGTACAAATTTGGAGTAAAAAAAAAGCAAAAAGTTCGAATTAAAAAATATTAATTTTTATTTACACTCATCAAAAAATAATTTTAAAGACATTTTCATTATTTTTGACAAATATACACATTTTATAAAAGATAGCAAATATTTGGCTACATTTTGTAAAATTAAAAGTTTACGGTGCTATTTAGAAATTTTGAATAATTGACGGTAAATTTTTCCAATTTACACAAATATGAATATTCACACTAAAAATACACCGAGAAAATTCCAGAAATCTTCACTGCTTCGCAGGTGAGTGAAAAAGAGAGAAAGCAGACATTTTTGTCGTTCTCTGGAGCTTCCAGCCTGGAATTTTCACGGTGTGTGAGCCACAAAATCATCAGAACCAGAAATTTTTGTCGATTAGATTGTTGGGTCGCATAAAATCGAACTTGGGTTGCCACAAAAAAGATAAAATCTTCAATCCTGGGGTCCAGGGCTCGATAAGGTTTTGTGGTGCTGTGGTTTGAGGCACAAAAGGAGAGATTTTTTCATTTCAGAAGCTTGCTTTCTGATTTGGGTATGATGAAGCTTTGCTCTATGGCTTCCCTTGGAAGCCCATCTGGGTTTGTTCTTCATCAAGACCAGGGTCATGGAAGAGCCATGAAGGTAAAATATATGTATATGTTAGTATCTGTGTTGACTGGGTGGCTTTGTTGATTTGGGTTATTGGGAAATGGTGTGATTTTCATTGGGTTGTGAAGAAATGTTGTGATTCCATCTGGGTTCTGGAAAAGAATGTGAATTTCAATGGATTATAAGGAAAATGTTGTGAGTTTAACTGGGTTGAGCTTGATCAGTTGATACATATATGTATCAAGTGTATTCAATATGTTCAATTTATGATATATTTTTATCATCCAACTTGGGTTTGTGTTATGTGATGATTGACTGTAGTTTTCATTGGGTTTCTGGGAAAATTGTTGTGATTTTAGTGTTTTTGGAGGTGGATTGAGCTGTTGGCACATGTATTGGGTCTGCCCAATTTGTGCAATTCATGATATATGTCTATCTCCCAACTCGGGTTTGTGTTATGTGATGATTGATTGTAAATTTCATTGGTTATAGGAAAAATGCTGTGATTATAGCATTCTTGGAGGTGGGTCGAGCTGTTGGTACATGTATAGAGTCTGCCCAATTTGTGCAATTTATGATACATGTTTATCTTCCACCTTGGGGTTGTGTTATGTGATGATTGACTGTAAATTTCATTAGGTTTCTAGGGAAAATGTTGTGATTCTAGTGTTCTTGGAGGTGGGTTGAGCTGTTGATATATGTATCTAAGTGTGCCCAATATGTGCAATTTCATATTTATGATATGTGTTTACCTCCCAACTTGGGTAGGTTTTATGTGACGATTAGCTTCCAAATCGTAGTTCTGGTCATTTTGATTGTTTGGTTGTGATTTCACTGATTTGGGCTATGCTTCTATCTAGCGTATATGCCGTTTTAATTTCTCATTTTACTTAATTGTATGCTCTCTGATGATTTCTTAATATTTGGGGTGATGAGTTTTTAGATTGTTTTGAGGAGCTGACCCGTTTTCATTTATGCTCTACTGGTTTCTGAGTGCATGACACGAGAAGTTTTGTTATGATTCTATATGGTCCTGGTTGATGTTAAGTTCGTGTATTGGCTCTGTTGAATGACGAATCTCCTTCAACTTTTGGTTGATACAGGAATGTGAACGTCTTGTTCCAACTTCCGGAGCCGGACACAACATATCAAGACCCGGTTCTCTGAATCTGAGACCGCATCAATTTGAGGATTGTTGGAAACCAATAAGTGGTTTGTTCGAATCTAACAAGTTTGTCAATATCGACTCGAGGCCCGTGCTCATTGACGCGCAAGGTTTGTACTTTGCTAGTTCTTTTGGTTCATCTGATTATTCAAATACCAACGTCATATTCTTACGATTCTTATAAATAGTAACATTTTATCAGTGATGTACAGGCAAATTTAAGAACAGTGTTTTAAAAACCACTAGGCTCTAGTCGGGCGGATAGGAACTCTGAGGATGAATAGGATTTGTATTATTTTTTCATTTTTATTAAAAAATTATTGTACACACACAATCAAAGTATGAATTATAATATATAAAACTTATAATAACAAATTTGCTATATAAAAGAACATAAATATTTTAATATTTGCTACATTCATATCCTTTGAAAAATAATAAAAGTATCTATTAGTCAAGGTTCTAAAAAACACTAGGCGTTAATCGGGCGGATAGGGACTTCGGGGACTAATCGGATTTAGAACACTATTAGTAGAAATTGTTTTAGTTTTGTTATGTTTTTAAAAAATCAAATTTACAAAAATTGCCTAAATCCGCTTAGTTCCGTCTAGTCGATTTAAATCTCCCGATTATATGAAATCGAGTCGGTGTTTTAAAAATCCCCACCTAGGCGCTGCCCGATTATATCATAGAATCATCTTCACCATACGCACTATGCTCCATTTATCGTCGAGCAATGCTTTATGTAACCGTATTTCCCTCTTTACAGCTAAAGATGTCCCCCCGAGCTCCTTACTCTTTGGTTACGATATTGCCGAGAACTGCACGAAACGTGATAAAATCCTGCAGTACCTGTCGTCGGGATCTAGTGAAGTAGAAAATGAAGGACTAGATTTGTCACTGCTTTCCGAGCTAATGGGGCTGCCGATGATTTCAAGTGACTCCCGTAATTTGCAATTCGATCCTCTCCTTAACTACCGAAGCAGTGAATTCAATGCGCAGAAGCCTATCGTGGATTTCATGGGGGATATGGGCGTTGGCTCAAAAGTCGTTGTTCAGCCTGACGGGCGAGTCTTGTTCACGGGAACCGGGAACGAGATGAAGGATTTGCTCTCCCTTATTTCCGAGTTTTACTCGTCAAAGGACTTGACCATATGCAGGAAGCGGTCGTTGCTCGTGCCATACTTCGATAGGTAATGAAAATCATACCTCGTTGCATATAAATCGATATATTTGCATGGTGATTGTGTGAGTCCAAATGCGTAGCTGCATGAACATCTCGGTTCTTTAGCAAGAATGCATATCCTTATACCTGGCTGTGTCTGATTTTTGTGATTTTATTTGCTTCTCCGAATATATTATTCATTTATTTGTTGTTACATATTAATGCTCAAACCGAACATTCTTTAACAAACTCACACATTTTGATACTGACTATGCTGTTTGTTTCCTATTTATCACTGTTTACAGACTTGATGGCGGTCAAGCACAAGCCATTGCTGATCTCTCTTCCTTGACGCTCGAGGCTTTGACGGTTGCTCCTCTGAAGAGGTATATTCAACTTCATTTCTTTTGAACAAGTTCGTTTTATTTTGAACATAACATTATCTTTCAAGTGAAGCGTCTTTGTCCACCGTACACCTAAAACACTGCTGTAGATAAAGCAGTTATGGCCTTTTCTCGGTTTTTGGCTTTAGGCTAGTGTTCTAAAAATACCCGACCAGTCTGGTTAGTCTCCAGAGGCCCTATCCGCTAGATTGACACTTAGGGTTTTCTAGAACACTGTTTAATGTATAAAATTGCACAAGTATAGTTGACATCATGGATTGTGAGTGTTCTAAAAATTTCTGACCAGTCCGATTAGTCACCAGAGGCCCTATCCACCCGATTAGCGCCTGTGTGTTTTTAGAACACTGCATATTGTATAAAATTGCGCAAGTATAGTTTACGTGTCTACTATGAAGTTTCAACGTCTTA
>JAYMTP010002855.1:0-18468 GCA_036897365.1 Geranium brycei
CACAAATAATCTAGTTTAGGCGGGCATTAGATTTGGTGAAATTTTTGAATTTCCTTTAATAGAAACGATTGGACGACAATCAACGTGAAAATTGGAGGGGGGGGGGAATTGGGGGAAATTCCCAAAATACCCAGACGGAATGCGTTAGGTGGGGTTTTTCGTCAGTTTGGGGTTGGTGAGATTGAGTGGATTGGACGGTTGGGATGGATTCGTTGGGGATTTGTAGTAGAGTGGTCCCCTATATATATATAGCTAGGGTTTCTTATTATTACATTATTTTCAATTTTATTTTGGTCTACTTTCAGTATAATTAGAGAGTTATCTGGTATTGTAAATCACGACAATAATATCAATAACATTGTTTTTTCTCTACCCTAAATCTATATCATGGTATCATAGTTAGTTTCAATCACTGATCATTAAGCTTTCACTAAGTTCGAGTTTTACACACTCGACAATGATTATGACAATTGGATAGGGCAATGCAAGACACTACTTCCCTCTTCCTCACAATAATGATCCTTCGTTTTTCTTCAATATTGTTAGGTTTGAATGATTTCTCCTACAACCACTCCAAAAACAATGTGTAGTCATAGGACCACATAGAAGAAGAAGGAACGTGTGGCCATAAGATCGAGCATACATACAAGAAGAAGAAAAAAAATGTGTAGTCATAAGAGTACACATACGAGAAAAAACGAGTAGCCATAAGAATACACATACGAGAGAAAAAATGGGTTGTCTTCTTCGAGGAAGAAAAATTGTGTCGTAATTTAGTTACCAAATATATATTGTGTCGCCTCCAAGCGCACAAAAGAAAATGCCCACTAGGTTAGAGAAGAATGAGTCTTCCATTCACACTATTTGGACACAATTCAAGGTTCAAGTTCAAAATCAAAGAACAAGATTAAGCTCAATGTTATTATCTAAAATTAATTCGATTCGTCAACCGACTTGAGTTTGAGGGTGAATATTAGAATATATATTAGTCTATTGTCTTTTTCGGTTTAAGTTTATTACCAATTAGCTTTTCCAATTTAATGTTAGTCTATTTCCTATATAAAGACATATCTCTTGTAATAATTCATGACAACAATATCAATAGTATATTTTCTCTTTATTTATTACTATCAATCATATTTTAACATATGTCAAAAACCTATTAATTAAGCGGTAAGTACTTATATATGTTTTTAAAAGATTACAGCATGCTCCTAATCTACCCACAAATTAACTCTCCCCAAAAAACTATCAATAAGATTTAAATTCACAACATCTTAACAAGAACTGTGAGTATCAAATCATTATAATAGTTCATTTCATTTCGATGTTGATAAAAATATTTAAGAATAAAATTCTAAAATATAAAAATTATATATATAATAATTTGAAAGGAACAAAATGCATTGAATTAGCCAATTTATTGTTGTGGGCCTATATAGAGATCACAATTCAAGAAAATGATTGATACCCATGAATTGAATCAAAGTATCCCTACCAAACCCTATCACATTGGCATATACTTACCCTCCACACATGTGCATGGAAATACATTTTTGGTATTTTTGACACTTATATAAATAGGAATCATATGCACAATTCACACAAGTGCCCTAAAAGGAAAGTGTATTTTAAGGTAGTGAAAGACAACAAATTTAGGATTGAACATTCATAGAAGCATCAATGGAAGTCAAAGGTATCAATACCAAGCCAAAACTCCCATATTTAAGTAATTTAACAAACTATGAAATGCAAACAAAAATTGGTAAACCTTGAAATGATCCTCTAGAGGTTGCAATGAAACATCTAATAGGAAGAGTGATTTTATATTCACCAAACTAGTGTTTCAAATGATTACTCACACTTAAATAGACTAATGAGATTGTTCATTACTGAATTACTTTACTTTCATAGTCATATAACAATTAATTGATCGTTATTTTGAAAATTATTTGCATTATCAAAATTTGATTATACATTCAAGTTATTAGATAAATGTTGTAAGATATTTATCAAATGATGATAATAATTATATGGGTTATGTGAATTCTGACACAAAGAAATTGTAAAGTTGGCCAATGTAAGTGAATTTCGAAATCATTCCTAATCCCACCAAGTGCTTCTAATTTCTTTATGAATTATTGAGCAAGAAATGCATTGGATTCATGCATGCACATATGATATAATGATGAATATGATTGGCATTTTGAAATGGAAAAGAAAATTGAAGCCAATATAAATTACTTTTCTGGGCAAAGAGATACCAAAAGATGTTTGGGGCCACAAAAATTAGTGATTGGCCTCACACACACACACTCATTAATTAACACCTGCAGAGGCAAAAACTGCAAAAGCACCAACTTTAAAGAAGGTGTGTTGTTTTCTGTGAAATCTATAATGAAGTTTTTGTTGCTTTCATTCAAATGGTGATGATTAGACATACTATATACATATGTATTTTCATCTCATCAATGATAAATTTGGTGCATTAGGCTCTAGAAGATTCAACTTGTATATAAATTTATTAAAAAAAGTATGTTTGTAGGTAAGCAAATTTACAATGGAACAGACATTTTAATTCGCAAGAGGTTGGAGATTTGAATTCATTAATTTATTTATTTTTGCTTAGCAATAGTTGATATATATTGATGAGCCTAACATATCTCTCTCAAGACTGAAGAGAGGAGCTAGCAAAATTACAATTCATTAATTTATAATTCATATATTAATTCAAATCATGGAGGGAGTGTACAACACAAGAGATCATATAACAAATTATATTTGGTTATTTTCAAAATATTTAGACTTATCGAGTCTTGAATTTGAATCATGTCAATTATCAAACGATGATTTATTAAAAACTCCTACGTGTTATTAAGTTTCTTAGTTAACATTTTTATGTGAATTTTGTTGACACTCTTTTATATCATCTTGTTTCAACTAATCATTACGTATTAGACTAAAGACTCACGACTCACGTGCATAATTTTATATAACATAGATGTGCATGGTGAAGATGGTGTCAGGGAAACTCGTATAGGGTAGTCGATAGTAATAACTCTAAAATGTTCAAATATTCTATCAATATCTTAAGTGAGTTGAGTTTTAATACAAAAGTTGGTTAGATAATAATTTTCATCTAGATATCAAAAGATAATAGCGTGCGGATACGTATTGGCCGATTTTCGTGAGCCAGCCGATATTATTGTTGGGGAGAACCAGTCCTTACTAATGAGGTGCACCTCACAAGGAAAATTCATATACGCATTAGAGTCATGTGGGTCTTGGGTCTAATGTGTATAAACTCTCCTTACACATTGTGCTCTTTCGATGTGGAACATGAACTCACATGTGTAATTCCTAACAATCTCTCTCTCCACATTAAGCTTCATCACATCAGGTTGCTTCCCCTAGGCCCAAATCGCCTTACATTCTCACCTGATGGCCCATCTAACAATCCTAGAGTGATCAATCATCACTCGTTGGATCCTACTGGTCTACATGTCTTGATCCACCATGAGATCCACTGGCCCGATAAGATATGTGCAAACCAGTCTCTAATACCACTTGTTGGGTAGAACCGGGTCTTACCAAGAATGAACTCACCACAAGGAAAACTCACGTGCACACTAGAGCCTACTTCTAATCCAAAAGACTAGCATTGTCAGGTTTAGGGTTCAATATGTATATCTTATACCCAATATTCTTCCGATGTGGGATTTTGAACTCACGTGTGTACGTAACAACTATTATAACGACCAACTTATTCCAGTCCATCGCTATTAAGTTAGTAATTGTTGAATATAATATGTTAGCCACTATTGACTTTTTGATCTATACTGACCAGTATTTATGAAAGTCAAAGGCTAGTCAAGTAGAAATAGTTTTTAATGAGTACGTAATCAAAAAGTTCATCAGATTAAATGATTAATCCAAAATTAACTAGACATGTCGAAAACTTCTTAGAATACAAGTATCGACGGATCCAGTCTGTCACTACTATATCTTTCTTTGAATAATTACTCTTGAATGTCATGAGTATGTACATGGAATATATAAATAGTGTGGCATTTTGGGTCCATTTGAGATCACTAAGAAAAAACACCACATGGTAAAATCCCATTTTCATGGTCCACATTTCATTAGTGGTTCTTTCGAATATGAACTTATCCAATCTCCTCTCTACCAATTCTATTGAAAAATGATTATAGTGTCCTCTACATTGCATCTATCTTTATTGTCCAAATATTTTTGTTCCAAAAGTATATATCAATAACTTCCACAACCCCAACTTATAAACTAACTAATAAGAGGACACCCCAAATTATTTTTCATTTGAATCATGTGTCATGAGTTCACACACTATAATTAGTATAGATACCAAACATATATGATATAATACGAATTATATATATATATATATATAGTTTTCGATTTATATGATATTACTTACTGTTTATGTTATATCCACTTCATTTCCCTAAACGCGATTTTTCCAGGAATCTCGATTCCCTAAACCTAAATTTATTTTTCTTGATTTAATTAGAAATAAATCTATGTATTCCTAATATTATCTATAGTATAATAGAAAACAAATTTAACCTAAAATGGGAAAACAATTAAGAGTTAAAGTTATGCAAAAAAGATGAAGTTTATATTATATATGTATATATGGCCAAGTGTTATATGCAGGTTAGTTCAAAACCATAAATTGAAAAATACGAACAAATATCCATGCATGCAATAATAGAACTTGATTGAGCGATGTAGCAGATTCAAAATAATATTTCACTTTTTTTATTATGCAATAGGAACAACTGTAAATTAAATAATACTGAACTTGAAATCGGTATGGGAAGGGTTGCTCCATATGGGATCGGTTTCTTTCGAATAGTCTGCTTTCCTTAAGACGTTATTTTCCCATATGGACAATAGGTCTCCTAGGATACAACGACGGACATCAGCAAACTCTAACCGTGTGTAGAGAGTAAATAAAGAGAATTTTCGAAGAGAGACGACGTCTAAGGTTTTCAGCGGTGTTCGGCTCCGAGGATATATTTCGATTTTATAGAGAATAGGATCTGAACCCTAAGGGAAAAATGAATTAAAGATTTGCTAATTTTATTCTTTGAGAAATAAGACTCTAATTTATTTCTAAATTACCAATTAATTCGAAAATTTGTCGAAAATTTAATATGGGCCGAAACAAAATAATGCGGCGGGCTTTTGAATCCTAATTTTTTTATCGCATTAGTGTCGCCCCTAAAATGCATGTGCATGCGAGTTTAAGCCTGCAGCCCACTCGTCGGCCCAATATTTGCACTCCCATGCGCGCACGAGAGAGTCTTACCTTTGGCATTTTTAAAAAAATTTATGAAAACATAACTCGATATATACCAATGTTGGCCTTAACCTGACCTTAACTAAATTCGCAAATCCTCTCAAAACCAATCATGATCTTTGAAATTGTTCGATCTACTTTGATATCAATCAAGTCCGAGACATGTTTTATCGAGTTTAAATTATTTTGTCATCCTAATTTTTGATTCAGCGCGGCAGGAAAGAACAAGTTTTCAAAGGAGGAGCAATAAATAAAATTCATAATATATACTTATTAATAACTTGACTCAAACAATTAAAATTAAAATTTCAATTTTTTTTTTTCAAGTGGAGTGTGGGAATTTTCTTCACCAACTATTGCATGCGTGAAAAGTTTGTATGACTTGTCCATCAAATGACATTACATATAATTATGCTTATTGGTACATTTCCCACTCACTAATACATAATTTCACATGTACGTGATCGATGACTATATTGTTTTGTGACATATATATGAGATTAAGATCTAGTATTCGTGTTAATTTGTATTATAATTAAATAAACAGTTCAAGATCTAGTAATCAATAAGAATGGAGCTAAATATCTTGTTAACTTATATCACAATTATAATTAATCATAATGGTTCAAAATACAAAAGAACATGTTTTATTTTTGTTGACCAGAATCAGCCTTTTTCCTAAAAGACTAATATTAAACAATCCTAAAATAAGTCATGTACAACAGGTCTAATTCTACGAGTAAAAACAATACACTTTATTAAGTAGCATAAAATTTTCATTTATATTCGTCGTATTATTTTCAAATTCGTTTTATGTAAATTTAATATTCTTCTTTCGTGCTTTTACGTGTGAACTTACAGTTAGACATGGATTAGTCTTTAAGCATAAATACAAAAAATCGAACAATCATACATACAAATATATAAGAGAACTAATAGAGTCACAATATTCAATTTTAATTATCAATTTAATAAATCAATACGAATCATCATAAATATTAAATAAACCAGAAGTTGAAAGAAAGGTTGGTCACGGGAAATCGGATTCTGTTGATGTCTAGTAATTCAATTTTCTTAAAACATTTACCGCTACTCTGTATGATAGAGTTTTTTTGTATATAGTCGGCTCTAGTGATAAGTTTCAACTTCTAGCAGGAAAGAGAATCCATATTTTCGGAGGTAAATGAAAAACTTACCAAACTCTTTTTTTTTTTCTGTAAATAACTCTTTGATAATTAATTTCTTATCAAGCGAAATTGATTATTAATAGGTTTGACCACTTTTCCGTTTCTAGAGCCTAAACAAAATGTGACGTGCTTCTAGATCCCAACTTTTTTGTTTCATTTACATTGCGTCACCCAAAACAATGAAGTTCATAATATATACACACTATTAAAACCTAGAGAATGGTATGTGTATCTCATTGAGTCGACATGTTAGTGAATCACGTAATTTACTGTGAATCGAGAATTGAGTTAAAAGTGACTTTAATATATATGCTAGAGGCTTATTTCTCCTCTTAACAACATATTCATACTTTTTTCGAATATAAAACTTTAGCATTTCTTCAAATGTGTTATCACGAGAAACCCTAATTAATGATCTCATACTCAAACTTCTAGAAAAATAACATTCCTTTAAATGTAAACTCATTAGTTTGAGTTTGTAGGTGGGTTAGGCTTGTGACATGGTATCAGAGCTTGGTTTGTTTCAGACGTAACATTCATATGTCATATGTTTCGAGTTTACGATTCATGAATTGGTACTCTGAAAGACGTAAATATGTTTACCAGCCTAAATAACAGTACGAGTCTCCATTTACCGGTCTGACCTTTTAGGTATTACGCTAACCCCCCTATGGATATTGGTGTCCAACTATAGCCAAGATTGTTTGTCCTCGTGTAAAAACAAAAGTGGCAGCAAAAGCACTAGCAAGGTTCCCTTACCACAAATTAAGGTTAATGCACGTCCCTTCCAAACTTTGTCAAAACAACACATCATGGTAAATTTGGTGATTGGGTGTCCGTACGACATGATCTTTCGATTCCACCAAATATTATTGATTTTGATTTTGCAAAATTTATTGCTTTCCTACTAGGTAAAACTTTTATTTTGGTCCCCATTGTAAAGCTTGCATTCAAATTTCAAAACGTGTTGTTTTCGTATATCAACGAAGATGAAAATTGATTATTGAGATTTGAATTAATGATTTTTGGAAATTGTTGAATGGTATTTAATAGAGAAAATATATCAGAATTAGAGAAATATTTCGAATTATTGTTGATGGAACGAAAAAATGTGATAGTTTTTGTTAGGGACCCGCATTTGAGATACGTAGATTTGTTCGCTAGTTTATACAACAATACGATCATCTGCCTATCAGCTTGAGTTTTTAGATGAGTTGAGTTTCTGACATGTCATCAGAGGTTGGTACTGAGTTGGGCGTGACGTCCATATGCCATCTGTTTCGGGTTTCAGCACATGGATCGGAGGACGTCCATTCTATATCTGCCTCCACTCGTCTGTTTCCACGTGCATTTCGAACCAGCTTGCACGTGAGTGGGGGTGCATTTGACCGCTTAGTTCAAAAGTAATGTAATTTTTTTTGAAACCTATACTACCCAAAGCCCACCCGACAAACCCAACTCAACCTATACAGTAACTACTAACCCACCTCTTAATTTCTACCACAACCCATAAATCCTCCCCACGTGACGCAGTGTGCTGTTTTATAATATAAGTGGAGTTATTCACATTTACAGGGAGGGCAACACAACAACTAATGTTCTTTCTTTTTTGAGGAAATAACGATATTATTAAAAAACTAATCCGGCATCACGCCAAACAGCTGAGGCAACATTTGACGGGACAGATCCCTCGCCATGATCTCAATTATTTTTTGTTAATATAAGTGGAGGTATTCACATTTACATGGAGGGCAACACAACAACTAATGTTCTTTCTTTTTTTGAGGAAATAACGATATTATTAAAAAACTAATCCGGCATCACGCCGAACAACTGAGGCAACATTTGGCGGGACAAATCCCTCGCCATGATCTCAATTATTGTTTATTAAAACATATTTAGCTAATTCATGAGCCACAATATTACTCAAAATTTGAGTCTTCATTAGTGGTCTTCACATCATTCTCTCTATGTTTATTGGAGATATGACTTTCAGTTATGTTAATTATCTAATTGTTTGGTCTTTTGTATGTGTTTTCTTTTTGTCAACAATATTTAGGGACCCTAATATTTATAATCCTCTTTTCTTATTTTGCGTTTCTTGAGTGTCAGTCTAGTTGAAATTAAAGTGTGTTTAGCGAGTCTTTCAACTTCATCTTTTACTATGTAAAAAAATTTCGTGTGTTTTGAGCCAGTTTTATATTGATTTGGGCTGATTTTAGACTGATTTGAGCCGGTTCTTTCTAAATTAATTAATTTTTTCAAGAAAAAGTTGAAAATATCATAACTTATAGCATAATATGTATTTTTATTACATGTAAATTAATTTATATTATAAATATAAAAATAAGAATTCGTCACGGCCCCGAAGACCCCTGTCCGTCGTCATATCTTATATTTGACCTTCCATGAATTTTTTTACTTGAAACTAACACCCCTTAATTTAAACAATAATTTCACACCAATTAACATGATACAACCAAAAGAGTAGGGTTGTAAATGAGTCGAGATTTTAACGAGCTGCTTGAGCTATGTTGTTCGTCAAATATTCGGTTCAAACTTGTTATAATCGAGCTCGAACCGAATTTGAGCTCAAGATTGGGCTCATTTAATAAACGAGTTAAACTCGAGCTTGACCTTTTAAGGCTCGATAGACTCATGAGCCGACTCGCTTAAAATTTATATATTTTATTAACATTTAAAAAAAAATAGTACATTTCAAATGAAATCAGACGAGTCTAATCGAGTCAAAAGTGATTTCAAGCTACCTCATTCAGTATGTAATGAACCATATGTTTTACTTTTTATTTAATAAATATGCCAAAAAGTTGAGCGATTGAATCAAGCTGAACTCGAGTTTATATATTTTGTTTCGAGTCAAACTCGAATTCAGTTACATAAACTCGTTCGAATTTGAGTTGAATACTTTTTTCACTAGACGAGTTGAACCCTGTTAAAATAAAGCTCGATTCGCCTCGTTTACTCCACTACAAGAGAAGGAACTAATTAATTGCCTTAAATATCATAGTGACCCCCTAGAAGCCACACTACCCTTTCCAGTTTCGGAAAGTGTTCACAATTTTGTTGCAGTTATTAAGGTTGACATTGACAACACTTTGACCATTATCCACTCCATTGTTTCTGAAGTTGATGGAAAGCACATCACTTGCACCAAATGGTGCCCACTTGGGACACAAAATACATTACATTACCACAAGCTTGAGATTGAAAATGACCATTGCTTGTAAACCCTATTTTTAACTCCTAATCATGAATTAGATTTGTTTTTGTTTTGGCTTGTTTTAGAATTGCGTGCTAGGTTTGTAAGATTTGATTCCTGCATATCTCCGAAACTTCGGAGTTTAATTATATTGTCTAGATTTATGGACTAAGTATGATTTCACTTGTACATGACAGAATTGATGGGTTTGTTACATGGTGGAGAGAGAAATGATTAGGTTGGAATTAATCAATAAATTTGGTTCACAATCGTCCTAATTAGAAATGACAAAAATCTATGACTTCGACAAGATTCAGTATTTCCAATTAAACATAATAGGAAACACCGGGACAATATCACTTAATCTGTCTTAAACTCACGTTGTCGTCATTGTATAGAAAAATGAAATACTATGAACTTGAAGGGGATCCGATATCTTTGACTCTACATAAGTTAGAACAAAGATCGCTAAATTAGCTGAGGTGAGCCATGTTTGTTTGATGTCATTATTTATACTCAAAAATGTATTCTTCATATTTATTACGTGAAAGGGTGTAAACAAACCGAGTCTTTAACAAGTTGTTCCAACTCGTTATAATAAGGTTCGGGTCAAATTCAAGCCTAAGGTTGAACTTATCAAGATTCATTAACCTCGCGAGCCGGTTCGTTTAGCATTTAATGAATTACAAAAAAAATTATGTAATATAAGTAAAACATAATTTTTAATAAATATATATATATATATAGCAAAAACTATGAAACTAATTCGAGCCCTCCACACAAGTATATATTTCGGCATATTGTGTGTGATGCACTTGTGGAAGAAACAATTTATGTTATATAACTGAATTATCAAAATGTGTTTACTTGTGAAAAAAAAAATAAGATTCACAATCTCATATTTAATCAACAACACCAATTGCAAACCCTTAACTACTATGAAACCATTTTCTGAATCAAGGTTTAGCAATATGCGATAGTTTCACTCAGAAACAACACAGAGAAGAGAACAATAGATAAGAACTCGCCTGGTTAAGCAAACTATGCCTTGGCTTTTCCGGCCTGAAGAGATTGAATCTTCTGTTGTAACTTGAAGATCTGCAACATTGCAAAACCAATGACAATGATATGAACAAAAATCGATATAAGATATAATAATACTACAATCCCGAAGGAATGGCATATACAAACTGAGTTCTACAGACGTAGAAAAGCGTAAATTCTGGCACGTATAGAAGCTTATAAGTTATTCAACTTTTCTAATCTACCCTTTCGATAGATTTCTGTTTCACAATTGGCAAATAGTTCCACTGCACTTGGGTTTCAATAAAAAGAACATAACAAATAGTTCCCCGATTAATCCTTCAATCCAACTTATTCCCCGATTAGTCCCTAGAAGACCCTCTCTGACCGACTAGAGGGCGTTTTTTACAACACCGACATTATGTTGAGAGGTAGAGCTGTAGTTTTCATTAGCATGGACGATGCCACTAGGATTGGTTCTAGTATGTTTAGCTTAGGCCAAGTATGATGCGTTTTTTACTTGCTAGCTTCATATTGCAGTGAGAACCCACCACATAATTATTCACATAATGTCACTACAACGCTAGACCAATGTTATTCTTTTGTTCATGCGCGCTGACATAATTCAACTGCAAGCAACTCATTGAATATAGGACCTGATTCGATTACTCCCATAAGATGACCAAATTTAATATCAATGATCACATTTCTTGTTAAGAATGCATAACAGTTTTTAAAAGGCTTGCCTAAATTTCCTTTATAATCTCATTCGGGCACACACTTATCAGAGAGATGACAAAAGTACAAAACCATCAGACCTATTGTTTTGGGTTTCATTTATCCTAATTATTGGTGTATTCAGACAGAACGGGATTTACCATGAAGATCCACTTTCCAGCATATTATGAGTTGGCCCCTCCACCTATCAGCTTAAGTTTCGAGTTGAAGTAAACTTTATCATGTTATCAAACAAGTTGTCTTGGGTTTTCTATGACCCGTTTGGGCTTCCAGCATCTTAATTCTTGGTCCATTGTAGGGAGGAATGTGTATCATGTATTAAAGAGATGTAAAGTTAATGACCACATGATGTATAGCTGGGCTCTCAACCTATGAGATAAAAGTTTTGGGTTCGACTGAAGCTTAGCATATGTTCTTCATGGTTCAATACTATTAGTTATCAGGATTAGATTAATATCTTGAGAAAATGGCAAAAGGGTGTTGTATACTATCATACGTTTGCAAGGTGTTGTGTATTTTGGTAATGGCAAAAAAGTGTTGTGAACTTAGATTTTTTGTGCAAAAGGTATGTATTTGTACACAAATGCCGAAATTGCCCATGAAATTAAGAATTAAGATTTTTAAAAAAATTAAATTTAACCAAAAAACTAAATTACAAATTTTTGTTGAAATATATTTTCAAAAATAACTTTTAAACATTTAGTTTCAAAAAAAAATCTTAATTTTGAGGGCAAATTCATCATTTTTGTACAAATACACACATTTTGCACAAAAAAATCAAAGTTCACAACACCTTTTCGCCATTAACAATGTACACAACACCATCTTGCAAGAGTTTGATAGTATACAACGCCCTTTTGCCTTTTTCCCTAATAACTTATTATACAATTTTAAGCAAGACTGCATTTTAAGAAAACTAGTTATTGTTGGGTAGAGGTAGGGAACACGGAACAGTATACTGAGGAATATTATGGGAGCACCTTAAAGAAGTTTATTTAAAAGGGTCTTTATAAAAGTGGAAGAATGAGAGCTATCAGAAGCTCTCTGCCCAGATTTCCAACACGACAACTCTCCAATTCAATTAGTATACAAATTTTGTCGACAAGAAAGCAAGGGTCGCCTACTTTGTCTCCATTCTGAAGTATCATATCTTCAATAGACACTGCTCACAGCCAATATCACCAGTCTAATAAGACTTGACATATACAGTGTAGGTACGTATAAATCATCAAAAACAGATTGACTACTGATGATTTCATTCTATAAACAGAAAAATATTCAACTGTAGAGTTCCAAACACAGTCATGCACACCCACATGCACTGTTCAAATCATAATATAAGGGAGAGATGCTGCAATTATATATCATATGGAGATGTAGCAAATACTAACCGCTTCTTTCTTGCTATTTTGCTTCTCTTCCAAATCCTGAAGGGTTGCATCAAGTCGCTTTCTGTTCACATAGTTTAAGTCAATAATGCGCAGAAACAATGCAAAAAAGCAACAAAAGGTAATTGTCGGAAGATGAAGAGGAGAAAATCATAGCGCATAATAGGGAGCTACATGTAAGGATATGCAATACCAATCCACAAAATTTATAGCTACTCTCATAGATTAAGAGAGAGAAAACACAAAATAGAGGGCTAGACATACACAGCTCCAACAAAAAGCCTTATGAAACAGGTTTCGAGATGCAGTAGAGTACTGCATCTCAGTAAAAGAAATACAAACATACATCAAAAAACATGTAGCCAATCTGAAATCAGCATGTAAAGCGGCCGAATCAATCACATTCACATGACACCTCCAAAGTTGCATCAGAAATGGAAAATCAATATTAACATAAGTTTCATAATAAATATTCACAAACTGAGTAATCTAGTGACAAAAACATAAGATAGGTACAGATAGGACCAAACTGTGGAGAAACTACTTTAGAATGAATCTCCACAGGACACCTCTCTCCTAAGTATAGCAGTAACAATTACAAATTGCATGTGATTGAGTTCTAAGAAACAATACTTTGCATTCTTTTTTCCGGCCATGGCCTTTTGATTGATCCAGTAGAGGGAAAGTATTAAACTTGGGTGTGTATATTAGTAGTGTAGGCGTGTCTTCAAATATGCGACCACCGTCAAATTTCAATGATGAAGGATCATCCAATAATGAAGCAAGGAATTCCTAGGTCATGACCTGACAAGTCTAGTTGTCTCGACAAAGTAATCACCACAAACTGGAACTATATATCTAAAGTCATAATCTAACACTCCAACATACAACTGCAAAAAATCCAAAACTAAATATGAAAACCGTAAAGTAACAGAAACATACAATTCAGCAGACATGTATTCGATTCTCTTGCGCACGTTGGCATTGGCTTCTGCCAAATCTTGCTTTACGAGTACCGGACCAATCAGTTTGTACACATTGGCGTCTTCCTTGAGCAAATCCATCTCCTTTTAACACAACAACCCACTTCCCATCAGTTCACACATCAAATTAGTATCAAAAACCAAATTGTCTAGCTAGAAAACAAATATATATTTCTTTTAAATATCAAATCTTAGATTAGCCAAAAAAATAAGGAGTTTGAGAACTCATGGAAGAAATAGGCAAAGCCAGTTTAGTATTAAATCAATATTAGATATACATATATTCATGTATAATTCACATGAAAGAATAAAAATTACAGTATTTTAGTAAAATAAGATACTTTCAAATAACTTTATAAATTAAACAAAAGTATAAAAATATACTACATTTCAAATCATACGTAAAATTTTAAAATAAAATTTGACCTTCGATTTTATAACACTGATGGAAACGGCCTCTTTCTGAGCAGCCAAACAGAAATTTAGTAGTCACAAATAGATAAAACTAAAGATTAACAGAGAGTGAGACCTTGAGGACGAGCTCGTTCTCGCCGAGCTGAATAGTATACTTCTTTCTGACCTGGTGATTCTTAGCGATATCTGAACCGAGGATCAACATCTCCGTATCAGAAAATTTGTGTATGTGCCGTGAATGTAGTATAAGGAAGATGATACTGATTGTACCTTTCTGGAGCTTGCTGAGATCGTTCGCTTTGTTCTCGAGCTCGCGCTGGAGCTCCCGCGACGCCATTGATGTCGAGCTTCTTCTTCGTCGAGACGAGACTGGTTCGAGGCTCTAAGGGTTCTCTCTTCACGGCGAAATGGAGGATTTTGCAGAGGCTTGCTGGTTTAATTGAGCCTATTGGGTGTGGTGCAATGTTGGGCCTGAGTATGGGCCTGTATTTTAATTTAGATCTAGCCCAACGTAATATAATTCTGACTGGGCCTGCAAGTTCAGTATCTTCAATTTAATCCAAATTTGTTGGCACACTATTAACTAAACTTGGGTTGTTGACTGTTTCGTTTTGAATCGAACCAATCAGTTCGATTTTAAGAAAATTAAAACTGAAATTGAAACATGTCGTTTAGGTTTGATTTGGTTTTTTAAACCGAATTTCATGAAATTTTACGTTTTAGACCGTTTTACTTTATTATTTGACGTACCGGGTTTTCGGTTGGATTTTCTTTCAATCAATTTTCATGAAATTCTCACATTTTGGGGCGGTCTTGAATTATTTTTGTTGGGCCAATATTTTTAGGCTCAATTGTTAAAGATCGATGATTTAAAACGAGTTATATATCCAAATTGATAGATTTTTGATTCGATTTTTTATCGGTTCCTATTTTATAGACCGAACGGATGGAGTTTTGGTTCGTTCGATTTTGAATATCAAACAAACTGTTATTCAATTTTAAAATTTAACTGAAACGAACCATTCATGTTTCATCTTCACAAATCAGTTTGAGTCGGTTCGGCTTTTTTTAACACCCCTATTAAACTCAATACATAATGAATTTTTTGCAACTAGAATGACAGTACATCTAAGTAATGTCCTAAAAATATCGAAGTTAATCCATAACTAATTCTTCATTAATTTTTAAAAGGTCATCTTCGCCCGACTACCAACTATCGAACTATGCATAAGTATATAACATATATGCGTGTAAGAAGTAATCTTGGTACACATAACGATTTGAAATGTGTTTCTTGTAAAATGTTGACGAAGAGGACACACTGAGCTAATGGCCAGGAAGAGAATGCATATAGATTGAGACAAACTTATCATGACCCAAAAAGAACCTCTCCCAAAGAGACATCATAGGCAAGGGCTTTATACACCAAACCAACCTTATAAACTCTCTAGAATGGAACCTCCACCTTCTTGGGAGCCATTGAAGCCTTCCAAAAAAGCTCCTCATTAAACATGACATGGCCCGACTTCCTCAAATTTGGATGCAAATAAGTCTTCATGCTCAAATTTGAACTCGAGGTTCTCTATATTCTTTCGAGCCGAGCTCGAGCTTAATTGTATAAACTCGTTCGAGTCAAACCGAATCGAGCACTTTTTTCACGAGCCGAGCCCTTTCAAATTAAGGCTCGATTCGGCTCGTTTACACCCCACTTACAACTTCAACTCGTATCAAAAAGACCCAAATTTAATCATTTTCAAAAATCAGAAAACCCAAATCATGTAGAACCTACAATACATGAGCACATTATTTGGTTCTTGCTTCTTGCTTCTTGGGGTTGTGATGCCGAAAAATCAAGTTTGCCCATCTTTATGTTGATTGTTAGGAGCCTTTTGAATATTCTCTTTACCTATTTCATTGTGTGTTTTTCTCCACGTGGAATCGTAATAGCATACATTAACCACAAGAAACCAAGAATTATCTTATATATCTTAATGGAGTTGGACAAACAATAGAAAAACATGGATATTTTACAGTAATTTTGCAACAAATATAATACTGGACATCTTGCAATCTCTAAAAGATAGTGTTTATGTGCATTTCATCCAAGAACCATGTTAGAAATTTTCAACCCATTCTAAACATTTTCACGAGCGTCAAATCAATTTTTGATATCATCCTAACGCTCGTGAAGTTCATCAACAACCGGCACCACTTAACAATAAAGATATTTAACCATTAAGAATATTGTTTTCAAACCAACAAATTCTAAAGATACTCAAATCAACGTAGCAACGTGCCTCTCCATTTTGGCGCGCGATATCTTTTCTCCAGTAGCTTCTCACCTAGGGTCGTCTCTACCATTAAGACCCTTAACCAAAAAAGCCTCAAAAATATACAAGTATATAATAAGAGGATTTGTTTTGATAAATTAAAGTTTTAGACAAACTGGATGACTTCATAAAAAACAATTGGATGAAGACAAAAAATAAGAAGAATTTGACATTGTAATGTATGATACATTATATATAGTTTATTGTTATAGATTTATCTATTTTTACTCAATTAATAAAAAAAATTAGGTATGGTCTCCCTCTAAAATTACAAAGAACAATCACATGGTACATGTCCATCTACTAAGACGAATAGGTTGAACGGGATATCTTTTGTCTATGATGTGGATCTGGAAATAATGATGAATTACGTGGACGAAGAGAAGAAGATGGGAGATTCAAGTACAAGCGCCACAGTGGTGGAGTAGATCCTTGTGCTTCTGCATCTTTCTAAAGGTAACTCTCTGTTGTTCTCTTTATGTTAATCATGTATTGTTAGCTCCTACATCTTTTTTCTTTCAGCTGGTGACGGGCCTGCTGGAGGGGCCGGTGGCCCGAGTGTGGGGTCGGTGGCCCAAGTCCAGGCAAACCCCCAACACCTCAGGCACCTTACAAGAACCAAACAACACACATGCAACCTAAGTCTTGGGTTGTGATGTTTGGGTGGTTGTACAAGAAGACATAGAAGAATCAGATGGTAAATGTTCAGCTACTAACACAAACTTGCTCTTTGAGGTACATTTTCTCTTTGATAAGAATCTCTATATGATGATGGATGAAGGATTCCTTCATCTTTTCGATGATCAAGTACAAGCGCGAGAGTGCTCAAGTAGATCCTTTTGATTCTGCTTCTACTTCTGCATCTGCATCTTTTTAAAGATAACTCTCTCTTGTACTCTTTATCTCTTTTCTTTTTTTTTCTTCTTCTCTCTCATCCTCCTTTCTTATTCTCTCTACCTAACTATAATCTTTTACCCTCCATGAGTAGGGATGATTGCCTAATGGGCTCTTGATTTACATATTATTTGTAAAAATGACATGTGATTTACATTATGAAATGATCTTTTATGTAGGTGACAAAAGTTGAGGAGAGAAGATATTTGAGTCTTTAAAGAAGTTCTTGTTACCTCTGCTTTGAGTAAAAAAGTTTCAATTGTGGAAGTTTTTGTTTTTAGTGGTAACTGATGTTTTTGTAGTTGTTTTTAGACATTGATGTAACTGATTATGTGTTGAAATAGGAGTCACTTTAAAGTTTAATCTACTAGTGTGGGGATGTTAAACTTTTCAATTAAGAAGTGTATCTCACTCTACCAATTATGCTAGAAAATAAAGATTATGTCTTTCTTATTTTAAGTTTAACATACATTATATATTTCATTATTCTATATCAATATTTTTAAAATAAAAATATTATTTATATTAGTGTTATAAATGAGCAGGGCATTGCTTGAACTTGATTCGGCGTAATCGAGATTGAGCATAATTTATGTTTGAGGTTGGGATTGTTTAATAAAAAAGCGAGCTCGAGCCCAACCTTTTAACTTTTAAGGTTGGGCTCGCGACTCGTTTGATAATTGATTATATATTTTTGTTTTAACAAAAATATTCACGCTGATGTTAAATGAATCGAATTTATTCAAGCTGACTCGTCTAGTATTCATTGAATTATATACTTGCTATTTAATCTAGATTATAAAAAAAATACTATTAAGTTTTAGGGTAAATGTCACAAAGGTACAGTTAGTTTTACACGTTTTGCAGCCGGATACAGTTAACTTAAAAATTTTGTTTTAAGGTCAGTTACAAATTAGTTTAGTGTCAAGTTAGATAAAATGGTTAAGTTT
>JAYMTP010002856.1:0-18462 GCA_036897365.1 Geranium brycei
TGTAAATTAATTATTATTATTATTTATTTCATATTTTTAAAAGGGTTATAAATTTTTATTTTATTTTTTAATACAAGGGTATTTTCGATATTTAATAAAATTTGAAAGTCAAACAGTACGTTTTTCGTTTGTTTTAACGGTGTTAGCGTAAAATGATATCAAAAAAAGTTTCCGTATTAAATTCACTCCTAAAATAGTTCACTATAGTGGATTAAAAATGTGCCACAGTTAACCGTAGTGAATTAGAATTTTCCCATAGATCAATAGTTCTAATATTGCCCTTGTATTATTAATAAAATACATATAATAATATCACAGTGGTACGAGGATAAAAATACTACATATCAAAACTACAACCTTATAATTACATACATAGGGTTGTAATCCGGTGAGAACCTCCTAGAGCGTGACACGTGGCCAATGGCGGATCCAGAAAAATTTTCAAGGGGGGATAAAATAATTATTAAATGCATATAACAAAAATTAATTCGAACTTGATTATTTATTTTTTTAGTTGAATTTGAATTTATCTTTCATGCATATATAAATGCAAAGTGAGTCGGTTCGCGAGCCTTATAAACTCTAATAGTTTGGCTCGAGTTTGATTCGTTTATCAAACGACGCACCCTTAGACTTAACCAATACAATAATTAGTAAAAAACTAATATACCCACACCCATTAAAGTAAGTTTAGGTCCAAAAATCATAAAAAGCAACAACTATTAAAAAGATTGTTAATTGAAAGGTTTGAACCTAGAATCTCATGGATAAAATATTACACCTTACCACCAAGTCAAACAACTTTTATTGCTAAGTTGCACAATTTTTATATAGATATCAGAATTTAAGGGGGGGCATATCCAAATTTCGAAATTCTTTTTAAATGATTTCTTTCTAAATTTCCGGGCCAAGGGTGGCAGGAGCCCCCCTGGATCTGCCACGTGATGTGGCACACGCGCGCTGACGTCAGCGTTGGGTTGACTGGTCTGCTGACATCAGCGTTGACGTGGCGGACCCAAATTTTTTTTATTTATTCCAAACCCTCGTTAAACCACTTCCCCGACAGGGTTTACTGATTTTCTGTAGAAAAATACTCGTCCCTTGCCACATGGCACCCCGTTGTTGGTTCTCACGGTTCTCATTTCTCACTGGAATGCATCCCTTCATACATATATCTCATTTTATGTCAAAATTGTATTGTGCTTAGATGCAAGACACCATTCGGAGATGTTCATTTTCATGTGTGCGTGAATGTCTTTAATATGTGCTAGTGGATTTTGCATTTCTCTTCATTAAATTTTAGTCATCTGAGTTGCTGATTTTTTGTGAGTCGTAGGTGGGATGACAGTTTGTGGAAGATTTGAAGATGGATTTACCTGAGGGATTTTGATCATATGGCTTGGTGAATTTTGGTGAGTTGTAGGTGGGTTTGGCGAATTGAGGAGGATTTGAAGAAAGATCTACAATAAGAATATGCTAAGTATATCAGATGGATTCAAGTAAGCCTGCAGAAACCTTCAAGCAATTATTAGCAATTAACAAGAGAACAAGTTCCAGCCATATATTAAGTGATAAAAAAAACTCTATAAGAATATAATGAGTGCCGTCATGCCTAAGATAGGCGAGACCCATAACATAAGATTTCTACTTTTTGCCAAAAAGAGTGTTGGCAAACATTTTGGATGATCTTATAGACTCATTTTAGAAGTGGGTTATTCATTTCACTAAATCCTCTAGTGTGGAAAATGAAAATTTTGAAACTAATTCCATTGAACTCATACTTCCAGCAACCATATTTCTATGACTATATTTCTATGACTCATTCTAGCATTGAGGTATTTATAAACTCTTGGCAACAAGAGGATTTTTGAAACTTTTCTTCTCTAAGGAGTTTTGGGCCTCAACCTGTGTTTTAAGTTCTTTGACCTTCAGAGTATGATGATCCCAAATGGATAGCTCTCTCGTATGCAAATGTTTTCAATGGGATTGGGAGTGGCGAGTATGTCTTAGGGTTTTCGTTGTCTCCGTCTACATTTTTTTTATTATGGAGCCAGAGGGAGCAGTTTTGCTGAGATTGTCGATGGGTACCGGCTCCAGGATAGACTCTCATTCCTCAACCACTAGAAAGGTCACAACTTGCTCGATTCTAGCGAGAACTATTTGTAGTAGCAATAGAACCGTTGGAGCGGTGCAATGAATATCTCCTCAAAACTAATGTCGTTGCTACAGTCGCCCTATAGTAGAAACTCGTCGTTACGTCACA
Source organism: Geranium brycei (assembly GCA_036897365.1). Lineage (NCBI taxonomy): Eukaryota > Viridiplantae > Streptophyta > Magnoliopsida > Geraniales > Geraniaceae > Geranium > Geranium brycei. The sequence continues at coordinate 2,264 of JAYMTP010002856.1, forward strand.
GCTTATCGCCAAAGTTGGAGTGCCATCAATTCCATACACCAATTGCTCAATTTTCTCTAGAAAGAAATAAAAATCATAGTTACCCCAAAAAATCTATTTGGCGTTTTGTTTGATTCCGAAAAAAACTACCAAATGAGAGGTACCAACAAAATCTATGTGATGGGTCTGAAAAATCCTAATTCCCGATATATCTACATGAAATTTCCCACCGGCAACATATTCAAAGAAGATGATGTTTCAAATTACTTTAGTTAAAGAAATACTTGCTTGATCAATTGGTTAATCACTTGAATATGTGTCCAAGGGATATGGGTTTGAGTTTCACTGCAATATTTACATATGTTAGATATGGGTTAGTCCATAGACGTAAATTAAGCAATTAAAGCATACATACATTCATGCAATAAAGAAACGTAATCGAACTAGACAAACTGACTGAAATAAACACTTTTATTTATTTGATATCACAACATAATTGTAATAAAATAACTTGACATGAGATTCGATATTGGAGGGATAAACGAGTCGGAAGAGATTTTCATCGAGTCACAATAGTCCGCTTTTCTTAACACGATTACTACCCCGTATAGACAACTCGCCCCTAGGATACAAAAATGAACGAGATTGAACTCTAACTGTGATGCAGAGAGTAATCAAGGAGGGACGAATTTGACAGAGGTTCGACAGCTAGAGTTTTTGACGTATTTGACTATTGAAGTAGGCTTCATATATATAGGACAAAGGGTTAGCCGAGGAAAAGGGAAAGAAAATGATAAGAATCCTATTCCTATTCCTATTCCTGTCAAATCTTTTAATTATTATTATATTATTAGTATTGGGATTTACTTTGGAGCCAGATGCGTGTCTTACCTTGGAATGGAGTCTTAGTTGATTGGAGAGTCTTGTCCTAGTTGAATTGGAAGTTTGTAATTAACAGACTATAAATACCCGATGAAGTCATGGAATAAATTATGCATTGCTTAAAGAAAAACCCTAGTTGTTACTATGAGATCTTGTATTCTCTCTATAACGAATGCTAAATTGAGATTAGAGCTCTCTCGTTGATCGAGCTCAACTATCTACCTAAATCAGACCATAAGCGGATCCAACGCGGGACGGTATCAATTGGTATCAGAGCCGCGGTTGTGGGGTATGGACTCGGAGATCGGTTCGATGAGTTCTTACCACTCTTTCGAGCTGACATAGAAGAAACGAAGGTGCGATGGCAAGCTGAATGGCAAGCGTTGGACGCGCGATATCAGGTGAGGTGGCTGGAATTAGTAAACCCGGTTCAACAAATATCAGAAATGCTGAACTTTGGCTGACCGGAAAACAACAATAGAGCTCCAAGCAAGGTGCAAGAGCGCGTGAGTCTGAACGGTACTAACGGACCAGGAGGAGACAACGGAGGCGAAAATGTCTGCGAGCACACGAACCGGATCGGTTCTGACGGACTAGAAGGAACGATTGGGGAAGAGGGTGTACGACTTGCTCGGATGGATTCCCCGAGGTTTGGCTAGTGCAATATTGTCCTCAATCAACGAGTAATCGAGGAGGAGAAAGCGTCTTTTGCGGTTTTTCATTTGGAGGCCGAGTCGCAACTCAAGTACATGGAGCTACAACAAGAACACCAACAAATTCCGTGGAATATTTTTAAACACTTATGCAACGTTCGACTTGGTTCGCAGCTTCAAGACATATAAGATCCAGGAATTGAGCGCTTGCCGTCAAACGCGGTTTGAAGGGGGAGTAATGATAGGAATCCTATTCCTATTCATGCCAAATCTTTTAATTATTATTATATTATTAGTATTGGGATTTCGTTTGAAGCCATATGTGTGTCTTAGCTTAGAGTGGAGTCTTAGTTGATTGGAGAGTCTTGTCCTAGTTGAATTTGAAGCGTGTAATTGACAGGATATAAATACTCGATGAAGTTATGAAATAAATTGTGTATTGATTAAAGAAAACCCTAATTGTTACTACGAGATCTTGTGTTATCTCTATAACGAATGCTAAATTAAGATTAGATCTCTCTTGTTAATCGAGCTCAACTATCTATCTAAATCAGCCAAGCGGATCCAACGCAAGACCGTATCAGAAAATCTCACAAATTTTCTTCAATAGAAAATATGACTTTTATGTGATTTTCAATTAAGAGAAATTTCATTAATGGCAGTGATCACTTTATTTTCGATTTCACAAATCGTAGATATTATTTCTGATTTCACAAATTGAAAAATATTTATTACACATTGAAAATCACTATTTCTGGTTTCACAAATTGAAAAATATTTATTTTCGAATTTCCTAGTTTGAAAAATATTTTGTTGAGAATTATTTTGGGCCTGAGCAAAAATGTGGCAGGCTTTCGGCTTCATATTTTATGCACAACGTGACTTTCTTAACAACATCATTTCAAATAATCAACTTTGAGATTTAATTTCTCATTTACCTATTATATGTTTAGAGCTTGTGATATATCGTTGAAAATATCACATTTCTTAGAATATATAAACGTATTTTACATTATTCAAGATCAAGTTTAAGCGTTCCTAAATCACAACTCTGATTGACACAATCACAAATTAACACACATGATAACTTGACCATTTTTCAACTTTTGTCAAATAACATATCCCAAACTTATACTTTAAGTAAACTTTAATATCAGGGTTAGCATACTCATTTTTTGGTCATTCGTGATTTTATGTAAAATTTGTAAAGCTAACTATTCCTTTCGCACATTTTTAACTCCCTCATGATGGTAGAAATAATAACAAGGAATAGTTTGAGCCAAGTAATTAAGTAAAATAAAACAACAAGCTGCAATGATACGAAATCCTATGATTGATTAGAGTGAAAAGTTGGCCCCCCACACAAATATCCCAAAAGAAAGCAAAATGAATCCAAAACACCTTTCCACTATTATATAACACCAATAATGCACTACCCTCTCGTCTCAAACCACATCTCCGCACAAACCAAAATGGCCCAACAACAAAACTCTCCGATCACACTTCTTCCTCTGCTTCTCCTCTTGCTCCTACCAGGCTCTTGCCTCTGCGACCAAAACCTTATCACTCGAACATGCAAGAACACACCCTCACCATCGCTCTGCGTCTCCTCCCTCCGCTCTGACCACCGCAGCTCCACCGCCGACTTGCACGGCCTGGCTCGCATCATGGTCGACGTCGTGTACACCAAGGCCACATCCACCCACAACCACATCAAGCAACTGCTCCACGCCAACCCCAACCCCAAACTGAGGCGGGCACTGAGCTCTTGTTCCGACAAGTACTTGGCGATCATCGCCGCCGATGTCGCTCAGGCGAGCCAGGCGGTGGACACCGGCGACTACAAGTTCGCCGTGGACGCGGCCAACGACGCAGCGGCCGAGGCCAATAACTGCGAGACTGCCTTCGGAGGGACGTCGCCGATGAGCGGTATGAACCGAGATATGCACAGCGTCTCGCTCGTCACTTCGGCTATTGTTAGAATGCTCATGTAATGTATTTTATTTTGTTCAAGTTGCAACTATACTAGCTTTATTATTAGTACTACTTATTTTAATTATTTGCCTAGATCTGTTGGTCGAGCATGTATATATGGTTCATGGAATAAATAAGGCCACTTTTTCAATCTTTATGGGTGTTCGTTTTCGATATTTGATTAATTCGGTGTGTTGGATTGAGTGGCAATTTTGTGACTTTGTTGTTTTGGTAATGACACATGTGGTAGCCTCATAGGGATATAGGATATTGTTTGCCACTGATGGTGATGAGAGTGTTATATCCTTTTCAATCAGGACAGCTTCGTAACTCATTCATGTGTATCTATACGGTAGCATCTTAATGACAATATATAATTATCCTTCTTATTTTTTTCATCATACATTGGTTTTTTTTTTTTGAAAGGCCTTTTCTACCCAAGCCACTTACTCATACTAGCCCACCCAAGCCTATAAAGTCAACTACCCACCCCTAACTAACTACCCCACACCCCAAACGAGGCATGACATAGCTCGAACACTGGCCGAGATCAGGAACGAGGCAGCCTGAACCACTACGTCAGGGCCATCCTGTACATTAGTTACTTCTTAAGGTAAATATAATCTTAAAAATAAGTATTTGTTGTAAATGGTCATGTGGTGACCATGTGTGTGGCCACCATCGATTGGCTTTCCATTTAAAAATTTAATTCTCGTTTAACTTGAGGCTTAGACCAAACGCTGCTGTCTAAATCTAAGCTGGGCTTTGTTTTTAGACTTTAGTAAAGCATCAGTGTTTCGAGCAAATCAGAATTTTGCAAAATGGTTTTTCAAAATAATAGTATTTCTTATTAGGGTAATTTCATGTTTTACCGTCAACCATACATAAAAATCATGTTATCACGGTAAACTTTAAAACACATCAAGTTACTATGATAAATTATTTCTATGTATGACTTGTGGTTAAAATGAACAATAATCATCCAAAAATCAATCACATGCAAGTTACATGCCATCTTAGTTTCTAAAACTGACAAAAGTACCCTTTACATTCAAAATAAATAAACCAATATCACAAAATAATAAAAATTTACAAGAGAAAAACGTCAGTCTTCTCCGAGGAGAACGAACTTCTTGGTTAGATCTCGAGATTCAAAAGATGGTCGTGAGATTTCCAAGATTGGCAAGTGATTTTCTTTGTGTTAAAAGTTTCGAAATTGTCGGGAGGTGTAAAATTATATGTGTTTGCTTTAGTTTGTTTGTGCACTTTTTATTAATAGAGTTTTGGGGGAAGATAAGGATAGCAGAGGATGAAATTTCAGCACATGTACAATAATTATTACAGAGACAGTGAAAGGTTTGCTAAGTGACACACCCGGGAGATTTTTCGTGTAAAAATCCACCCAAATGCGAGACACGAGCTCTAAGTCGAGCTTGTTGCGCCTCTCCTCCTCAGGTCAGGAACGTTTATCCGTATAGGAATCGTTCAACACCCTAGCATCCGAGACTTTGATTGCAAGTCCTCGGCATGCTACTCCGATCTTCGTGATTGCGTCCAGTGATCAAGCATGGAGTCTTCACCACTCGACGCCTAACCTAGTCTGACGGGGAGCAAGCTAGCCTCTATCGCTCGACGTATCGTGGATTATTGCGAATCATCGATACCATCTTGGCTTCACTAGAAGAGTTTCTTCGAGTGACCGCTCGGCTCCAAAAGACGGAGTCTCTGTGAACAAGTGTCTGGGCTCCGCTAGTGATGTCCCTGCAAGATGTTACCTCGGATCTCTTGGAAGGGTTCATGCGAGCACGCCTCGGCCCCGCTAGAAGAATTCCTATGAGTGAGAACCTTGACTCCTATCGAGAAGGGTTCCAACAAGAATACGCCTCGGCTCATGTCAAGAGAGTTCCTACGAGAAGAATCTGGAAAGCTGCTTAAACCAGCATGGGCCCCTGCTGAGCAAAGCGTCTCATCTTGTCATCCAGACGATGCCTCAGACCGTCCCTTGCGATCCTCCGAGAGGATCCAGTGTACTTCTTAAACCAGCCTGAACTCTTCACCTATAGCCGCTCAAACCAGTCCGGACCTTCCCGCCGACCGCCGCCGTCGAAGACCGATGGCGCCGTCTGCCACCACCTGACGTCGTCCAGTCACCGCCTTCACCCCGGCCCCTTGACGCCGGTCAACCCAAGTCAAATCACTCAAGACCCCAAAACTACCTATGGGCGGCCTACTAGCAGCCCATGTGCAGCTCAAGCTGACCGCCCATATGGACGGCCCATGCGCGGCACACGCACTGCCCGCGCGAGACCCATGCGCGATCTAAGCTGATCACCCATAGGCGGCTCATGCGCTGCCCGCGTGTGGCCCAACTCGCAAACCCTAGGAGGCGCACCAAACCCTAATTGCTCAAGGATGGAAACCTCCTTCCTCTTTTTCTTGTCGTCCAAGGTGGATTGAGAATGGGGAAATACTTCAACTTGGCACACAAGTAATCTCCAAAATAGAAGAGTAGTGTAGGGTTTGTATTTCCTTTTTGTACTAGCTAGGATTAGTATAAATATGGGATCTACACCCTTATTTTTTAGATAGAAATTGAGGCTTTGACAGACCTTGTCAAGCGCTCCCAAAGAGTATGAGCTATCTAGCTCGAAGGTAGTTAGATTGGTCGATGTGACCCTATATATAGGAACTTGTAAAATTCTCTTCCGATTTATAAAAGGGGTGATTTGGCGTGGAGCCTGATAAACCCCACGCCTCCTTCTTCTCCCTCTTGAGGTTTGGCCGCTTTGGATCCTCTATTCCAAACCAGTCGACCTCCCTATCCCTCCCCTCCTTTCGATCGGTCACATTCTCTTATCCGACTTGGAGCTGTTCGGTCCTATCTCTTCCATAGCTACGATCAAACCCTATCTCGTCGGACCCAACACGATTTAGATCTCTGCCTCTGCTTAGGCTTGTTTGGGACACGAGCAAGACCAATAAGCCTCACCTCAAACATCGCACGACCTGAATTAGAGCCATATTCTCTCAGGTCGTGACATAAGAATTTCTGAGGAGAGTAAAGAACTACAATTGAATGTGTTGAGTTTATTATGTGGTTTAACAACCATAAAGCTCAAAACCATCACTATGGAGTTTGATTATTCAAATGATTTTTCCGTCTTATTTTGTTAATTAGATAAACCAAAATTATTGAAGTGGGCTTAATCATCAATGTTCATGGTCTATTCATTAATGGTGAGTATTTGAACAATTGAGGGAAGATACAAGTTTTCAACTTTTTAGAATTTTCAGTAATGGAGCAAAAGCTCGAACCTATAATGGTTTGAGCTTTGCATCTCCCGGAGAGACGACTAGATCTACGGCTGCGGCTTTGACCAGTCAGTATCACTCTGTCAGGCTCCCTTTGCTAAAACCCTTTAGTCTGAAGAAGAAGACCCAACTTGAATTTCAAATTATTTTTCCCTTATTTTATAAAGTATTTGGGTCAACATACATGTATTTTTAACGTCTGTTATAACTTTGAAACATAAAATTAGTTTACAATGGTAACTTGGTGAGTGTTATAATTTATCGTACTAACATGATTTTTGTGCATAATTTACCGCAGTAACATGAAATTACCTCTTATTAACTTTTATTAGACTTTTGTCGTTAACTGAACGGTTTGGTATTATTGATTGTGCCTTGTGCCTTTTCTTGGGCTCCTTGTCTTTGAGAGGCTCCTCAACTCAACTCGAGCTTGTTGCAGACTATACGCGAAATTCTTTTTTGCACACAAGTTCTAGTTATGCTCTTCTCGTTGATAGCTTCGTTCTATTGTTCGTTTAATTAATTTTTGTTGATATTGAAATCTAATTTCAAACAATTTGAAAGTAATATTATTTACATCGATATCTGCATATTTTGATGCCTGTCTTTCCTACTTCTACAAACATGATTGTTGCTTTATCCAAGTTGAACCCACTCGACTGTACCAGTTATCGCCGCTAGTCCCAGAAACTCTTGATGTTTTTTGAGCAACTAGATATTATTTAATGTCATTTTCCATTATCCATATACCGTTATTACTATAAGCCAAATTTGTCTCGAAAAAACTTTCCCCATAGCAGCCAACTTGAGGAAGAATCAGGATGATATTAGGAAGTTCGAGAGCTACAACAAAACTGCTTTGTACCATATGTTAAGTGTCAAATGAACAATACATAAATTGACTTATTTATGTTACACAAATATGTCGAACTCATTTGGGAAGCATTAGAGAATAAGTACGATACTAATGGTGGTGGAAATAAGAAATATTTTGTCGGAAATTGATTCTCCTTTAGGATGGTGGATAGCAAGCCTAGCACTGAGTAAGTTCACGAGAATGAGAACTTTTCTCTGATGTTATCAATGAAGGGATCAAGATGTAAGAGATATTCTTCGCCAATGTGTTGTTTGAGAAATTCCATGTTCATGGAATGACTAGCATAAATATCTCAAACACAACAAGTATTTTTCGCACAAGAGTTGGTTACTCACATGCGTACTTAGGAGGCTAACATACTAGATGATGAAGTGAATTCTCTTTCATTTCACTTTGTCAAAGGCCAAAATTGTGTAGTCTAGCAGTTCTTCAAACTACAACAAGTTCACAGGGAAAAACAAGGTTGTTGACCACCAGAAGAAAACTAATTTCAAAAATAAGCTTATGAACAAGTTCACCAAACCAACAAGTTCAATCGTAAAACCGAGAAATTTGGTGTACTACGACTGTAGCAAGGTGGACACAAGGCGTATCAAAACACCCATTGCCATGGAACTTAAAAGTACGCTTGTCACGACCCGGGAGGTACCACTCCAATGGACAAGTCGTGCGGTGTCTAGGACCAGATCTTCTCTTGAACCTAGGACTCCCTAGACTAGCCTTCCATGCGAAACAAGTGCAATCTAGATTTGAAGTTCGTTAAAATGGTTAGGTTGGATCTTAGCCGTTAGTTTACTTGTACAAAGAGATAGGAGATCAATAGGTTCAGGTTATATGCCTGCACCTATGGACCTATAAGCGAGAGAAAGAGAGTGAGAGTTGGATTAAGACGGGCGTCGGGTCGTCGCCCCTTTCTAAATTAATATTAATTCTTTAAAGTTTTAACCAACCAAGTTCACAATTACAAATTCTAAAAACATAGAGAATAATACATAATTTCCTTGCAAATAAAACAATAATAAAATATCATGACCTAGAAATATTAATTCATAGAGATTTTCCTTTATACTGATTTGAAAATTTTCCTTTAAACTGTGGACGGTTTAAAGGAAATTAACGATATCATAAAATTGAACCCTTTTATTATCCATGTTGAGTTAAATATGCCGACATTTCCTAGTAGATCTCTGAGCCAATTACCGCTCAGTTTCGTTCTCCATTCGGCACTCACTCAGATCAAAGTTCACACTACCTCTCATCATCATCATCATCTTCTTCTTCTTCTTCTTCTTCTTCTCGGTGCATCTGATTCAAATCCTTAAGGTTCCTTCCTCTTTCTCAATTACTACGATTTGTTCTTCTTCTCTTTCTCTTCACTGATTAATTGGATCTGGTATTCACGATGTTTATATGTGTTTGGATACGGAGAAAATGGACGAAATAGAAAAGTCTGTGCTAGTCTTATTGCTTTTGATTCGATTTTTATGGCGTTCCAGCTTCAGCTGGGTTAGAGGTGTTTGCTCATTTATCCCCGTCAGAATGTAGCACTAATCTGCCAATGGTTGATTGCTATTAGATTCTGTGTTTTCGCTTTGCTGCCTAGGTACATGATTTGTTGATTCCCCGAGTCGGACTGATTTGGATTGATCAAAATTCTTGTGTCTGGTTCAATTAAAGTGGTATTTAATCGTCTCTCTATACTTTCCGAGCTTAATATCAGGGTGCGTTTGCATTCAAATGCTTGTTTCATTTAGCATTTTAATTCTGAGTCTAAATGGGAAGAACACACAATTTGTACCCCTTTATTTTCTTAGCATGTCTGATTTGCTTTTGCCTGTTATAGTGTTGTGGAAGCAATTATGCCTATAAGGGGGGAAATCTCTGTTTGTTTCTGTTTAGTGGCTCAAATAAGAACAAAACAAGTCTACGTTCTACCTCAAAATATTTATAGTGTAGCTACTAAAATTATAAAGAAAAAACAAGGCTTGAGGTCTAGCTCAGAAATTTAACGATGCAAGAAGCCAAGAAGGCAGAAGCACTTAACCCTAATATTAATTGAAACCCTTTTTTCTCCTTTAAGCTAGTTTTAAGATATTTAAGTTATCACATTTGATGTTTTAATGTTATTTTCCATCATCACAGATCCATCTTATTACCAGTAGAAATGGAGAAGTCCTGTAGTTTGCTTGTTCACTTCGACAAATCATCGCCTGCAATTGCTAATGAGATCAAGGAAGCTCTTGAAGGGAATGATGTCTATGCAAAGATTGAGGCCATGAAGAATGCTATTATGCTTCTCTTGAATGGTGAAACCCTGCCACAGCTTTTTATCACAATTGTTAGATATGTTTTACCTTCTGAGGATCACACAGTCCAAAAGCTTTTGCTTCTTTATTTGGAGATAATTGATAAAACAGATACAAAAGGAAGGGTTCTGCCTGAAATGATTTTGATTTGTCAGAATTTGAGGAACAATCTCCAGCATCCAAATGAGTATATTCGTGGTGTAACATTAAGATTTCTTTGCCGTCTGACTGAAACAGAGATTTTTGAGCCATTGATTCCTTCCATTTTGCAAAATTTGGAGCATCGGCATCCTTATATTAGAAGAAATGCAATTCTTGCTGTGATGTCAATACATAAGCTTCCTCAAGGTGAGCAGCTGCTGGTAGATGCACCTGAAATAATTGAGAAGGTCCTTACAACCGATCAGGACTTGTCAGCCAAGAGAAATGCTTTCCTCATGCTTTTCACTTGTGCCGAAGACCGTGCAGTAGATTACCTTCTGACCCATGTTGATAGAATCTTAGACTGGGGCGAATTGCTTCAGATGATTGTCTTGGAGTTGATCCGAAAGGTTTGTAGAACAAATAAAGGACAGAAGGGGAAGTACATGAAAATCATTATATCCTTACTGAATGCCCCTTCAACTGCTGTTATATTTGAATGTGCTGGGACTCTCGTATCTCTTTCTTCTGCTCCAACAGCTATTAAAGCTGCCGCCCAGACCTATTGTCAGCTTCTTCTTTCTCAAAGTGACAACAATGTGAAGCTTATTGTGCTTGGTCGGCTAAATGAACTCAAGACCTCACATAGAGATACCTTGGTTGATTTAATCATGGATGTGCTTAGAGCACTATCTAGCCCAAATCTTGACATTAGGAGGAAGACACTTGATATTGTTCTTGATTTAATTACTCCTCGTAATGTCAATGAGGTTGTCCTTACTTTGAAGAAGGAAGTTGTTAAGACTCAGAGTGGAGAGCTTGAGAAGAATGGTGAATACCGGCAGATGCTAATTCAAGCAATTCACTCTTGTGCAGTCAAGTTCCCAGAAGTGGCAAGCACAGTGGTTCACCTTTTGATGGATTTCTTGGGAGACAGCAATGTTGCCTCTGCCATGGATGTGATTATTTTTGTCCGAGAGATAATTGAAACCAATCCTAAACTAAGGGTTTCTATAATAACAAGGCTTCTGGATACGTTCTATCAGATCCGTGCTGCACGGGTTTGCTCTTGTGCTCTATGGATCATTGGAGAGTATTGCCTGTCAAATTCTGAAGTTGTGAGCGGCATTGCAACCATTACTCAGTGTCTTGGGAAATTGCCATTTTTTTCTGTTTCAGAAGAAGCAGAAACTGCTGATTCATCAAAGAAGACTCAGGCAGTGAGTTCTATAACTACTTCTTCTAGGAGACCAGCTGTTCTTGCTGATGGAACATATGCCACACAGAGTGCTGCCTCAGAAACTGCTTTCTCCCCTCCAACTGTGGTACAAGGATCATTGGCTTCTGGAAATCTAAGATCTTTGCTTCTCACCGGAGACTTTTTCCTAGGGGGTGTTGTTGCTTGCACATTGACAAAGCTTGTTCTGAGATTGGAAGAGGTCCAATCTTCTAAAGTTGATGTGAATAAAGTATCTACACAGTCATTATTGATCATTGTTTCTATGCTTCAATTAGGACAATCATCTATCCTTCCACATGCAATTGACAATGATTCTTATGATAGAATTGTCCTCTGCATTAGATTGTTATGCAATACTGGTGATGAGATCAGGAAGATATGGTTGCAATCTTGCCGTCAGAGTTTTGTTAAAATGCTTTCTGAGAAGCAGATACAGGAAACTGAGGAAATAAAGGCAAAGGCTCAAATTTCTTGTGCACAACCAGATGATCTTATTGATTTTTATCATCTCAAGAGCAGAAAGGTAAGTGATCATAATTGTTTTTGTTTTTCAATTGTGTTGGATACTACTAGTAAAAAGGATTCAAGGAATAAACGTTTTGACTTTCTCAAAGTTACAACAATGTGTTATAGGGTTTTGTTTTTCATGTGTTGACTACTAGTGAGAAGAATCCGAGAATAAACATTTTGACTTTCTCAAAGTGATAACAATGTGTTAACATAGTCTTGCTTATATGTTAAGGTGTCGCTTAAATCAACCCTTTTGGCAGCATAATAAACATTTTGACTAACTGATGATCTTAATGCACCAACCTTCTATACTGTACTCCTTGGGGAGTATAAATCTTCAGATGATTCAAGGAAATGAGAAATGCATCTATGAAAGTTGCAAACCATATTGAAATGCTAAAGTTCTGGATTGCAGTCATCCATGTCGCAATATTATGATGCCATTCATACAGTTAGTTCAGAATATGGCACGAGTCAAATTGGAAGCTAACAGCATGATCTTATTGTTTGTTTGCTGGAATAATTTGCCACTCAAAGTTGAGACATGTTTAGCTTTTACAAGATTTGTTTCTTTCTAACGTTCAATGGAGTATCATAAACATTTTCGTGACCTCATATTTAGTACTGGGGAAAGTTAAAAAGAATGTGGATGAAGAAACAATGAAAGCAAACCTTTTAGTCTCTTCAATAGCAAGAGAAAAATGTGCACTTCTCCCCGAGATTTATATTTGGGCTGTGACTTAATTCAAAGAAATGATAGTTTGCGATTTCAGTCATATATTCTCTTCACGAATTTCTATCAACACTCTTTCAGAATGATCTTCCCTGTGCCTTGACTCACTTTGTTCTTTGTTCAATAGAAAATTTCCAGTAGGTTTTCTGTGTCTATTTTTATTTTATATGCCATTTGTATCTTCAGGTTTGTCGTTCTTGAGTACAAATGATGGCTTGCTTTTCAGTCATATATTCTCTTCACAATTTGTATCAAAACTCTTTCAGAGTGGTCTTTCACTGTGTCTTGACTCACTTTGTTTCTTTGTTCTTTGTTCAATAGAAATTTTCCAGTAGGTTTTACTTGGTCTATCTTTGTTTTGTATGCCATTTGTAACTTCAGGCTTATCTTTTTCTAGAGTACAGAATCTATTGCAAGCTTTTGTTTCTGAATGAATTCGGATTTTGGTATTATTTATAACTTTCAGGGTATGAGTCAATTAGAGTTGGAAGATGAAGTCCATGATGACCTAAAACGTGCAACTGGGGAATTTCTCAAGGATGGGGATGATGCGAATAAACTCAATCGCATTCTTCAACTTACTGGCTTTAGTGATCCAGTCTATGCTGAAGCATATGTAAAAGTTAATCATTATGATATTGTCCTTGATGTTACAATCATCAATCGAACAAAGGAAACCCTTCAAAATTTGTGCTTGGAGTTGGCAACTATGGGTGATCTTAAACTTGTTGAGCGTCCTCAAAATTATACCCTAGCTCCAGAGTCAAGCAAGCAAATAAAGGCCAATATTAAGGTCTCTTCAACTGAAACTGGAGTTATATTTGGAAACATTGTTTATGAGACCTCTAATGTGCATGAGCGAACTGTTGTTGTTCTTAATGACATTCACATTGATATCATGGACTACATCTCTCCTGCGGTTTGTACAGAAGCTGCCTTTAGAAGTATGTGGGCTGAGTTTGAGTGGGAAAACAAGGTATCCCTTGCATTCCTTGTGTATTTCATTCTTCTGCAGCTATTACACAAACTTATTTTAAGTGCTTTGAATCATTTACATATTACAGCTAAGAATTTGAGGAATTCAACAAACTTTTGTATGTGAACTACTTTTGGAATTAGTCCCCTTTATTGTTTTGTAAATTGAGGAAGTTAACAACAGCTCGCTACATATCACAGAGATCTTACTTAGTAGTAGTTGACTTCCGGGGCCAGTAAAAAGATGGCGCTGTGTTATGGAGTATTTTCTCGAGTTGTGTACTTCTGCTTGTATGCTTAAGTTACTACTCATTATTTTGCTGTATCAGTACAAACCGTTTTGTAATATAAAACCTTAATTGTGGTTATTTTGTGGATAAAATCTATTATCATAGACTTTGTTGACATTAGCTATAGTTAGTTTAATCCTTCATTCTTCTTCTATTTGTTTTCGTAACAAGATCTTTTCTTTTCGTGAAATTCTCTTGTTTGAGTAATCATTTTGATTTTCTGCTAATGATTTCCGTTTCCTTTTGTCTACTTGCTTTGCCCTAAAGGTTGCTGTCAACACTGTGATTGAGCACGAGAAGGAATTTCTTGATCACATCATCAAATCAACCAACATGAAATGCCTCACTGCACCGTACGTTAACCTTTTCTGCTTTTTTTGCCAGTCTCTTTCATTTTGAGTGATATATATGTCAGTTACTAATTAATGATACAGGGGCCAGTGCTTGAAATGATTGTTAAATTTCATTCAGCCCTTAGATGGGTATCTATTCAGATATATAACAGGAATAAATTAGCTTATAGAGAATCCATTTGATTTTTTTCCCTTCGAAATATGCTCTCTATGCAAAAAATGGCAACATTCTTTTGGACACTTTTGTCTGGTATAGGATGATCCGATGATTCCTTGGGGGTATGCTATACTCCCTCCTTTCCAAAATAAGTGCCCTCTTTTCTAGCAAAAATTGAGTGTCACTGCTTTTCTTTTCCACCATGTCCCTCGTGTGTCTAGCTTAGCAAAATACATAAAAGTGACAATAAGCAACTAATAGGACATATTTTCAAAATAAAATTGTTAATCAAGGTTTCGTAAGGTTACCTATTATTAGTATTTAGGGTTTCCTAGTTAAATATTTGTTGTCCATAACACAATGAGAGCATCCAATTTATATAGCGAATACACAAACTGATTAGAAAATATACTGCTAGTACAAACTAGGAAACCCTAAATACTAATAATAGATAACCCTAGGAAACCCTGGTTGACAAAAATAAAAAAGTAACAGGGGGAAATTGTTGGTAATCAATGGATAGTTAAATTCTTGAAAAGAAAAGTGGACACTTATTTTGGAACTGAGTAGGATTTAAGGTTAGTGTGGCTGTTTAATTATTTTAAGAGCTCTCTGTCATCATGAGTGGCGTTTTTGGATGTATTAATGAATCTGAGCTAGTTCTGGCGTTTTGAGTTTCAGATCTGCTCTGGACGGGGAATGTGGATTCTTGTCAGCTAACTTGTACGCCAAGAGTGTGTTTGGGGAGGATGCGTTGGTGAATGTAAGCATTGAGAAACAAGAAGACGGGAAATTGAGTGGATACATCAGGATAAGGAGCAAGACACAAGGAATTGCACTCAGCCTTGGTGATAAAATCACTCTCAAACAAAAGGGAAGCTACTGATTCTCAAAACCATTAGCCTTATGAGTTCCTTAATTTGTACTCATTTTTCCTATTCGTCGACACTCATTATTGCGGCCCTTGTCCCAACAGAGCATTTTTGGCGCTTAAGGTTTTGGATTAAATTTATACAAATTTTAGAGCTATGTATTTATAGTAAAAGGTATTGGACAGTGTCTGAATCATACTCTCTGATCATGTTAATTTTGAATGTTTTTGCTGTTGTCAAATAAAAAAGGTTAACCTTTCATGTTTTGTTTTAGTTCTTTTCATATTAATCATGCATGCATAAGAGAACCTCATGCATATTATCACAAGTTTAAATTATGAAGGAGTCTCAATTATACACTTGGTGCAAAGAACACTTTATTAGATGATTTATACAGTGCAAAGAACGTTGGAGGACAAAGAGGCTAATGACAGTCAATGTTTAAAAAGGCGGAATTGAGCCTGGAGGCGTTTCTCGGTAAACCTTCTGGCATAGTGAGGCGTAAAATTCAGAGTTTGGAATAAATTCAAGTTAAATTGAGTATAATTAGTACAATAAAGTATTATAAAAATCAACAACTATAATAAATTAAATAAGTATTATAAAAAATCAAGTATAATAAATTAAATAAAGAATTATTAAAAAAATCAGCAACTACAATAAATTAAATCAAATATTATAAAAAAGCAATAACTAAAATAAATGAAATCAAGTATTATAAAAAATAATTATGATAAATTAAATATATAATTATAAGAAAATCAGCAAACTATAATAAATTAAATAAAGAATTTAAAGTAAATCATCAACTATAATAAAATAGTCCCCGAGGGGACACCGCAACGGTTTGAGCCTCACACCATTAGTAGAGAGATCTGGGTTTCGAACCACAGAGTGGAGAAGGTTTAAAAGGTAGATTTAGAATATGACGTAATTTAAAAAAAT
>JAYMTP010002857.1:0-18462 GCA_036897365.1 Geranium brycei
GTTACGACATTTTCTGTGACATTCCAGTTAACCAGAATTAATAAATTTCAAATATAATAGTATTTGTCTCAACTACTAGGACAATTCGATACGCGTAAAAATTTAAACCTACTTTTCAAGGTATTTATTAACTAATGATATGATTTTAATGTTTGTGAACGTGGGACTCTAACACCATATTTACGTACTGACTCATTACACCATGATAACACATTAAAACATAAATTAATTTAAAGGCAGAAACTTTAAAATATTAAACATAGATGACAAGAAATATATTTTGTCGACGTGAAACTAGACTCAATATTGGTCGTACACTTGTGATAAACTAACCTCTAGATTTAATAATGGCTAGGAGAGATAGAAATGGCCAACATAGGATGAGAGAAGAGAAGAGAATACTAATAAAAGGTGATGGAAGATACCAAATTGGAGAAGTAATGATGCATTAGTACTCTCTATAGTCTATACATAGGTGTTATTTGTGAATCTTGAGATTGACCCATTGATTGTCCGTTGAAATGTGAAGGAAAGGGATGTTTTATTGGTGGTAGGAAATGGTTGGCTCCTCGAGTTGGGGAAGTTAAGAGACCAAGCAAGTTGCCGCCACCACTTGGAATTGGAGGACCCTAGAGAATGGGGCACTAATCAATCACTACTCTACTGCTTTGGTTGACAGAGCCAGAAGATATGCCACTTCCTTCTAAAGGGTACAATCTATATACCACATGCAACGAATTGTCAAATCCCTCGGAATTATCTGCACGTCACTTAGATAATCTGACATAATTATTATGCTATTTTTACCCAATATGATATCCCGACGAATGACCTCTTGTAGTCTCATAATCTCCATCTCGAACGGGTTGAGACTCCCCGCAAATCTCTTATATGAACCACCCCGAAAATCATTCCACACGCAACACCATAATGTTTCTGTAAGCTCCACAGCCTCCACCTCAGTTGGCTTAAGAAACCTGAGACCTCCTAATTCGACGTGCTTACATAAGTATGCCCAGCAACACCAAAAAACAAATGATCCCTCCCAATATCGAACCAACATCCTCCCTGGATCGACATACACAAAAGCCGACTTGTCTCCTTTGAGAGGGCCGCCCAAAGCCACCCCACAAAACATTTTTCGTCGCGATACACACTAAACTTGGATGCCTGGGAGAACGATCTGTCAAGAAAGAATTTCCGCCAAGAAAGAGGTCGGAAATTGCCATCGCCTACCAAATATCCTCCCCCAGGACCCCGCGGCCAACACTGACGAAACCTCTTGGTCACTCTCCCAACAATCGAATCCACTCTCTCCCTAAAGTAATCCGGAGGGTTATAAGTTTATTGATTCTTGAATACTTCAGTTTGAATTATATTTATTTATTAAGTACATTTAGTTGAGTGTACTTAATAAATATAATAAATTTAGTTTATATAGAGAACAAGACAATTTTGAATTATATTTATTTATTAAACCGGAGGGAATTAAATTGTATTGTCTATAAAATCTAATTCCCGATGGCACAATTGAAAATTTGGTATTTTTAATGGCTCCAATTGAAGTTGTGAAATGAACATAGAAAACTGATTTTTTCAGAATGAATAGTTTAGAGGAATTTCAAATTGGTTTCGTCGTTTAAAAGTGTATTTGAAGTTGATGTCCACATAGAAAGATATAATTTGACTAAAGAAAATCAAAAGGAGGGATTGAGCTATTTTTTGAACAAGAACAGAACTTTACAAAGAGACATCAACAACCAGACATTCACATACAGGTATGGAGTTACCATCCCGCCAACAACACAATCAACATTGAATACAACCTCCCTAACCGATCAATGAGTTGCTCCATTCGCATATCTCGAATAAATTAAAACCAGTGAAACATTATTCAACTCAGATAAAATAACAATATAATCTTTAACCAGCAAACCAAGAGGGGACAATGAATAAAGTCCAATCGTCGAACCTCTATGTCGTCAAGAGCATGTATGTCTCCTCTAAGCACTGTCTTTTGATCATCGACACGAAAACACAGTTACCATCAAACATATAGTAATGATTTTTCGGATCGATATATAATCATCTGCCACTTGATCACATCGAACGAGGTTGAGATCTAAGTTCTCCCCATTTCCTATGCAAAACCAAACAAATACCCAAAGATTTAAAACAATGTCATCACCGAAGAAAAAACCCAACATATGAGTATTTTTGTTGGATGAACCACATGGTCCCGGTGACCACATAATTCCTCGGCAGAATCAAATTGTCGTCAAGATTATGTCTTTGGCGGGACCATGTTGTTTATCTAACATAAATCTTTCAGATATGTTGGTTTTTCCTCTAGCGATGACATAGACGACGCTTAGTTGGGTTTTACAGAGGAAATGAGAAAGACTCAAAACTCATACTTATACGACAAGATCGTATATGAATTACAATTTGTTACAATTGTAGGACGATGTCACATGAAAACATCAAGGTAAGTACATGTGTCAAACAAATTTATTAGGTAGTTGCTTGTAAGTGACCAATACAGTTAAGGGAAAAAAGAGGGTGGAAATTAAACACATCATGATAAATATTTGTCCTAAAAAATTTAAAACCCGCAAAAATGATGGTATTATAACAATAAAGAGTGTACCGGGAAGAGCAAAAATGCTCGTCAATGTATCCCAACTCGTCCGGCAATAGACTTAATTCGGTGTGATCTAGACGGGTACATAAATTTAAGAAGTAATTATAGTTCATTGAGTTATATTATGCGTGTGTTTCAATCCACTAATGTATACTTTCAATTGAACTAATTTAGCACGTAAAATATTCATTTTGTAATATTTTACCCCAACACAATTAAAATAAATATAAAATATACTGTTTGAAGACATTTTTTAAATATATACTGAGACCAAAGAGAGGCGAAGCTTCACGAATGAAGGTGGCTAGAGGATAAATTTCAAGCTTCTAAGGTTGGATTTCATATAAATCCTGATTCTCAAAGTCGATAGACATTGTAGAGTCGCCCGATCTATTTGTCTTCAGACATGCTCGAACGATAACTCAGATCTGTCTATGAATTCAGGTTGATTACCTCGTCGCCACCGACCTCTCCTTTCCTAACACCCAACAATCCAGATCTACACAAATCATAAGGTTTCATTATGCAAGGAAGTGATGAGGGCTACAAGTCTTCTTGTTCATTGTCTTTTATGATAGTTGGTCGAAAATCACTCCAGAATTTATCTACACCAAAACGTCGGAGAAGAAATATAGTCACTATAAAAACTTACTACCATCTTTTATAAAATTTAAAAGTTCATGGCAACGTTTTGCAATTTTTCTTAAATCCAATCTTATAAAATCATCACAGTATAAATAAGTCAAAGTCGGATATAATTGTGCCTACTTCCTTACCTTTAGAGAAGAATAAATATATTTGGAGGGAAAAAATGAGGCCCAAAAGAGAAAAAGAAAAATCCAAAGTCCAAAACCCAATAAAACGTAAGCGAGTAACCAACCCAACAAGACAGCAAAACAAAATAGTCCGATTAAGATCGAAACCAAACCAGAACAAAGAAACTGATAAAAAAATCATCACAATCACAAACTTAGTAAAGAAACTCAAACCAACTCTGCAAGTCAGTGTGGGTCTGGAATTGGAAGAGAATATGCCATTGAAGATGTTATGTCCCTCAGAGCAGCCATTCTCAGAGGCCATTGTCGTCAAGTCGGTCTAAGCTCACCTACATAACTCCTCCATTGCTCTTCCCTCTCATTTCCACCAATTTTCCTTTACTTTCAGGTACTTTCCTCTATCTCTTTCCTCAATTTTCTTCCCTGTTCTTCACTTAATTCCTCGTGGATTTGTGTTTTCTGATTTTGGGTTTTTATGGGACTGAGTTGGGTTTTCGTTTTTATCGTCAAAATCCAAGTCCTTCTGGTCGGTGGGGTCTTTCCTGTGATCTGGGTGTTGTTTTTTTCCTTTATGGAGAGAACCCTATTCATCTGGTGGGTTTCGGAGGAGCATGAGCAGCAATTAGGGTTTTGATTTGGTAGATTTTAGTCTATGGTTGATGTTGGATGGTACTTGGGTACTTTACCTTTCCACTTCAAATGAATCTAATCTTGATTTAATAAGAAATGCAAAAAGACTGCTAATGTTTGTGTAGACAAATAGATGTAAGAGCAAAATGCAATATGCACAGATATATGTATATTTCAGGTTATTTTTTGTTGATACGTACATGTTTTGGTATTCTATTGACTGTTTGCTCTTAATGTTGATCCTTCCAAATAAATAATTATTTTGCTGTTATGATACTACTTTGACATCTTGTAGGTGAAATAGTGCCCTTACTTTGTACTGTTTCATTGGTATGTTTGATAGAAGTAACTTCTTTTGGTAGTTTTGAAGTCATTTCACCTAAAAGACCAAGCTCATAGGTGGAGTCCCCAAAATGCTTATCAAGTGGTCAATTAATCCACTCTTTAGACATGGGACACTTCAATATGTAGAAACGACTGGAGTTGAAAACGAGTGGAGAGTTCGGCATTTTCCTCCTTCCCTCTTCTTCTTCTGGAAGAGAACTTTTAACAATGATTTTAGGTCTTGTTTGTTATGAAATATTGGTTTGGAACATTGATTAGAAGAAGGTTTATGCGATCTGTATGCATTTGAGGTTGCATCTCCTTGCTCCTTGTTTAGGGACTGATAGGCCTTTAAGCTTTGAATACAATTTTGATGATACTATCCCTTGTCATCCTTTCCTTCTATTGATTACCTAACTTGTTTCACACTCTACTCTTGATTAGCTATGCTACCGATGCTATGATATTTTTGTATTAATAGTTTTAATCTGAATTTGTTCTCAGGGCTTGATAGCTGGTCTCTGTGTTTTCTTGGCACTGTCAAAGAGGCACTTGCGAACCAGATTTTCAATAAAGTGAAGTAACCTGAGCTACTGTAGGACGGCACAATGGGCACTGATAGGCTATTAGGTTCGTTCAAAATGGAGAGGGTCAGGACAATTTTTGCTCATTCATATCCTTACCCACATGAACATTCACGTCATGCCGTAATTGCCGTGGTAGTGGGTTGTCTGTTTTTTATCTCGTCCGACAACATGCATACTCTTGTTGAGAAGTTGGACAACAACATCAAGTGGTGGTCTATGTATTCATGCTTGCTTGGTTTCTTTTATTTCTTTTCTTCTCCATTTATCGGGAAGAAAATCAAGCCAAACTATTCAAACTTCAGTCGATGGTAAGGACATAGCTTTTGTGAATTGCACATACAGACTTTTGTGGGACAGGAAACTAGAGAGAGCCAAATGGTATGATTAACACCTCAAATTTCCTAATGCAGGTATATAGCATGGATTTTAGTTGCAGCTCTATATCATCTTCCTAGTTTCCAGTCAATGGGAGTTGACTTGAGGATGAATCTGTCATTGTTTTTGACAATATATATCTCTTCTATTCTGTTTCTTCTTGTTTTTCATATCATATTCCTGGGCCTTTGGTACATTGGTCTTGTTTCTCGTGTGGCTGGTAAAAGGCCGGAGGTCCTGACTATTCTCCAAAATTGTGCTGTAAGTTCATTGTGACACATTATATTCCATGCATTTCCGGTCTTTTCCTTTTTCTTTTCATTGAAATCTCTTTTAATTCTTTGAGCAGGTTCTTAGTATAGCTTGCTGTATATTTTATAGTCACTGTGGTAACCGTTCTTGTATGAGTAAGAAAACGCTTGAGCGAAAACACTCTGCCTGGTTTTCCTTATGGAATAAAGAAGAAAGGAACACGTTACTTGCAAAGTTTATTCGTATGAATGAGTTGAAAGATCAGGTCTGTTCATCGTGGTTTGCCCCGGTAGGGTCTGCCAGTGATTATCCACTTCTGTCAAAGTGGGTCATTTATGGGGAGGTATGATGGAAGGCAAAGAGTTATCATGTCAGTCACTATGGGGTACTGTTTTGGTTACATCCTTATATGAACTGTTTTTCTTCCTCAGTTGGGTTGCAGTGATTCATTCCCGGGGACATCAGATGAAATATCTCCAATATACTCATTATGGGCCACATTTATAGGCCTTTACATGGCCAATTATGTGGTTGAACGGTCAACTGGGTAAGCTTTAGAATATGTCTGGTTTTTCACGTGGAAGGCAGTGCTGTTGATAATTGCGTATTATGTATTCTTAGCTTATGCATGAACATAGTATAGTAGTGTGCATATCAGGAAGTCTAACTATCAACACAGACTTATCATCACTAGCCAGACTATAAGTTGACTGAAGGGGCATCTGAACAACACTCTGGAAATATTGGTTTTTCATCTCCTATGGCATCATGTTGAATGACTGGGTTATGAACTTTGTGTACCGAAAGTTGAATTAATATTCTTGGTTGGAAGATATACATTAAACAATTTTAACTTTTCTTCTGTATGGTCATCATGTTGGGTATTAACCATACAGTGGTAGTTCTGTCTTACTTAATCATGCCATAAAGCCTGATTCTCATTAAGATGGCTAACCTGCATATCTTCTATTTTTTGTCCACTGATATCTGACAAAGAATAGGTGGGCTCTTTCTCATCCACTGTCGGTAGAGGAATATGAGAAGTTTAAGAAGAAGCAGATGAAGCCTGATTTTTTGGATATGGTTCCTTGGTATTCAGGGTACGCATTTTCTATTCCTTATATAGTTTTTTTCTGAGTAAGGTAGGAGGGTTGTGTAGTGACTAGTGAGATTTAATGAATTATTATTAAAACCTGACATTGCTGATGCTAATATGCTGCAGAACATCAGCTGATTTGTTCAAGACAGTGTTCGATCTTCTTGTCTCGGTAACTGTATTTGTAGGCCGCTTTGATATGCGCATGATGCAGGTGGGGTCTCATACCCTACATTTGTATTAATTTAGACGCTGTCTGTAACATATCGTTTTTATCAAATTATAACTGCAGTTGCTTATTTCTTTCCATCATTATTCCTCTGGCAACCTTTTAAGGCTTAAGAAATGAATCATAATCTTCTTAGTATCTCTCTGTATTCATTTATATTTATTTCAGTGTCCATGTTTGAGTCATGAAGTTCTGATAAAATCTAAAGATAATAATGTATGTAGAAATTTCATTTTAGTGCTCCTTGTAGTTTATCAAGTATGGTTAATGCTTTCATGCAGTAGCTTTCCTTGTCATAATTTGTTTCATATATCTTCATATTTCCCCTTTCTTGATCATCATCAGGCAGCAATGAGCAAGACTCCAGATGGAGCTGAAGAAGCTGATCTCTTATATGATCATTTTCATGAAAAGAAAGATTTTTGGTTTGACTTCATGGCTGATACTGGTGATGGTGGGAACTCATCTTATTCTGTGGCACGACTTCTTGCTCAGCCTTCCATCGAGCTGATTGAAGATGATTCTAAGCTCACCCTACCACGAGCAAACTTGCTACTTATTGGAGGGGATCTTGCGTAAGTTGAATATTTATCCCATCTATACTGCATTTATGGTCCTGTAGTAGGTCACTTATAGTTAGCATTATTGGTCAACCAAATTTTGGCGCCTTCAACCACAGTAACTCTCCATCACGGTTTCCATTCTGTATATGCATTACTGCAGATTTGTTGGGTGCTGTTCACTTTCCCAATATGGTACTGTTAGCGCATTTGAAGTGTATAATGTTCAGTGGATACTTCACGCCACTCTGATATGCAGTTAGTTTATGGTTGAGAGTTAAGATCATGAGACGAGCACATAAATAATTTGAAATTTTAATTCATCCTACAAATATTCATGATTGTACAATTTTGTTTATCTGTTATGCTATTTTACATTAAATTTTTTTATTCTTGTAAGGTATATTATTTTATTTTAGTTATATATTTCTGATCCATATCATACAGGTATCCAAATCCTTCGTCGTTCACGTATTTGAGGCGTTTCTTTTGTCCTTTTGAGTATGCTCTCCAGCCTCCACCTTGGTTTAAAGAAGAACATATAGCTGTAAACAAGCCAGAGCTCCCCCCTGGGACTGCAGATCTGAAAAAATATGACGGGCCTCAGACTTTTGTCATCCCTGGAAACCATGGTTTTGTTCCAGACCATTATCATCATTTTGTTGGAATTATTGTTTACTTCCTCTGACTCAAAATAAGTGTCCCATTTGACTATTTGCAAAGATTAAGAATTCAATTTTTGTGCTTGACTTTCCACCTTTACCCTCATATGCTCCCCTGTCTCCACTACTTAAGTTGTTTTAACTAACTCAATGGGAATGGGCCACTTATATTGGGATGGAGGGAGTGTCTTTTAATTTATTTTGTATAGGACAAGTGTGTTACTCATAGATTCTTGACATTTGTTAATACTTCACATATTAATGTATCATTGAACAATCTTTTGGGGCTTTACAGATTGGTTTGATGGCCTTAATACTTATATGAGATTCATTTGCCATAAGAGCTGGTTGGGTGGGTGGTTTATGCCTCAAAAGAAGAGTTACTTCGCTTTGCAACTCCCTAAAGGGTGGTGGGTGTTTGGACTTGATCTGGCACTCCATGGTGATATCGATGTTTACCAGTTCAAATTCTTTTCAGAATTGTCAAAGCATAAGGTACTTCTCTTTGTTTCCTTTTTACTTCCATTTCAAATTGTTGGGGTGATTGTACAGTGATAGAATATGAAAGTGACATAATGACTACCGTAATGTAGTTATTGGCTTACCGTCGTTGTGTAGGATTTTATCAATATATGCTTTTCCTCTTCATCTAATGCATAATTGGAGTAAACTTGGGAAATTTAAGTAATGAAAGCTTAATCTACAATTCTTTCTCACTATCCATACTTGGCAAGGAAATTAAATGCCATCTTATATTTGCTTGATGTGTTTTTTTCATCCCTTAATTTGTTCCCAAGGATTCTCATGTGGTAAGACCTTACTGTTCTGGATCGCAGTGGTTATTGGTCCATTTTGCACTTAATTACATCACTTGCCTTATTTTCTTATACTATGGATTTTCATATTTTCCTAGTTATCAAGTTACACAATGTTGCTATTTTAGAGGGTGAGTTGCACTATTCTCTTCTGACAGTTTTAAATTCAGGTTGGAGTTCATGACTCTGTGATCATTATGACACATGAACCCAGTTGGCTTCTTGATTGTTATTGGAATGATAGTACTGGAACGAACATCAAACACCTTACATGTGATTATCTGAAAGGAAGATGTAAGCTTCGAGTGGCTGGTGACTTGCATCATTATATGCGCCATTCATATGTTCCATCAGATAAGCCAGCGCATGTGCAACACTTGCTTGTAAATGGTTGTGGTGGTGCTTTTTTGCACCCCACCCATGTCTTCAGTGATTTCAATGCATATTATGGAACTCCCTATGAGAGAAAGGCTGCATATCCTTCTATCGAAGATTCAAGCAGGGTAACTTAAAATCCTGAATTTATTGGTTCCACTCTTGTTATGATGAAAATTTTATTTTACATTTTCTTCACGAGGCAATAACTTCTTTGGTATATTGATGTATAGATTGCTTTGGGAAACATTTTGAAGTTCCGTAAGAAGAATTGGCAGTTCGATTTTATTGGCGGCATCATATACTTTTTGTTGGTGTTTTCTATGTTCCCACAGGTGAGTCTGTTTTTAAAGTTTACCTAATGTTTATAAATCCATGACATTTGTTAATGCAACACATTAAAAGAATGTGGATATAACCACTTGATACACTAGTTGGATCCTCCACCTAATAGGTTAAGCTTTTGGGTTGGAGGAAGTAAAAGCCTAGTTTGTCAACCCGTTTGAGTTCCACCTATTCATATATTCCCAATTCTTGTGCGAGGCCCATTGTGTTGTGTGGCCTGCACATGAGATGAGTGCTTACATGTCCCACATTGCAAGAATGTGGGTTTAGTGACCAATTGGTATATTAGTTGGGCCTTCCACCAAGCAGCTAGCTTTTAGGTTGGAGCAATTTTAACGCCATATATCTGGCCTTCAGGCTTCAGGGGGTTTACGGCCTGATGGTCGGACAATAAGGATGCTCTAATTTTCTTCATTAAATTTGAAGTAGCATGCAAGTTTTTGAAAGATCGAATCCTCTATGTCAGATCTGCGGCTAATTTCAATCACATGGTTGAAATTATGCTTTGAGTGGTTATACATTACTGTGATACTGAGAGGTAACCCCTCATTCTTCTTCTATCTAGTGTAAGCTTGATCACATCCTGCAAGACGATTCCTTCTCTGGTCAATTGGGAAGTTTCTTCAGTACGGTGTGGGGTGCCTTTATCTACCTGCTGGATCATTCTTATGTATCTTTAGCAGCTGCTATGATGTTGCTCATTGCGGCTATTACGTTTGTTCCCTCGAAAGTGTCAAAAAAGAAACAAGTGATTATCGGAAGCCTTCACGTTGCTTCCCATCTGGCTGCGGCACTTATTCTCATGCTGCTTTTGGAACTGGGTATTGAAACATGCATCCGACATAATTTACTAGCGACGTCAGGTAAGTTTTTCTCTTGCTATATGGCCTCCATGATTTTATGTTTAGCGGACATGAGACATGTTTGGTCTGATTTTGCATTACACATTGAGTCAAGTTATGCATATGATTATTGACCATAAGTATCTCCTTAGAGTGAAACATCTCACGGATAGTACAGTTGTTGAGATTTGACTGCTCATCATCCAAGTACATTGGCAAACCATTAATTAGTTCTTTATTTTGATAATCAATTAGTTTTTTTTTTTCATTTGAGCTTGATTTATTTCCGATCATACAAATAGCTGGTTTGGTACCAAAGGCCGTGGGTGAAGTGGCAGAGACCTCATGTCATAAGCATGAGGTCACTGGTTCCAATCCCCTCGCTGGCAGTATTGCTGATAAAAAAAACATTGACTGATTTGGTTACCAATGATTTGGCCTTTTAGGGTATCACTCCCTATATCAGTGGTACCAATCAGTGGAGAGTGAGCACTTCCCCGATCCAACCGGACTCCGAGCTCGTATGGAACAATGGTCATTTGGTCTTTATCCTGCATGCATAAAGTATCTCATGTCTGCATTTGACATCCCAGAGGTGAAAATAATCGTTTACAAATTTGATTCTTCTTTCGTATTTTCCCATTTTAATCGAAAGAATAATTACTATCAGGTCATGGCTGTCACCCGAAGCAAAATCTGCAAGGAAGGAATGGCGACACTATCTCGAGGGGGTGCTGTTATATATTATGCTGCTGTCTTCCTCTATTTTTGGGTCTTTTCAACTCCCGTCGTCTCCTTGGTGTTTGGAAGCTATTTGTACATCTGCATTAACTGGCTTCACATGCACTTTGACGAAGCCTTCTCTTCACTCCGCATTGCCAATTATAAGTCGTTTACACGCTTTCACATTAAAGAAGATGGCGATCTTGAAGTGTTTACCCTTGCGGTTGATAAGGTAAGAAACTATACCGCCCGTCTTTTTGACCATATTGTATTTGAATTTCTCGGTGAGTTTTGAGTAGAACAAGTCTTATCCGGAGAAAGAGAAAAAAATTTGGTCATATTGTTGCGATGGATGGGTTTTATTTTTACACCGACAGTGTGAACTGCTACTAGATTGTGCTCAGATTAATATTAGTGAATCGCCTCAACTTGCAGGTCCCGAAAGAGTGGAAGCTTGATCCTGGTTGGGATGCAGAGCAGAAGCAGCCGGCACAGTTGAGTCATGATAGAAAATTCCCTAGCAAATGGAGCGCGGCTATACCTCTGCAGGATCCTCTAAGTTCGGTTAGAATCGTTGATCAATTTATCATTCCGCAAACACAGAAACCTGATGTTGGAGCAGCGAATGGGTCAGTAATTAGCTGACCTGGAGTTTCCCAGGAATTGTATCCCCTAGCTTTGGAGAACGAATGGAAACAAACAGTAGAAGATTAGATTGTTATTGTATATTTAGCATCTTAATTTTCTCAAAGCTGTTTGTGGAGAAAGAATTGTCATTGTTTGTACCTTTAACATGGTGGATCTTCTGTCCTTATATATAATCAGGATTCAGGACAGTCTGATTACTCATTTTCATTGGTCTCTTGATAAAAAGTACATACAACTTAAGATCAATCCCTTCTCTGAAATTTCCAAAATCATTCAAAATTGAAATAACGATAACAATTCATTAACATTACAAACATAATCTTTTTAACATGAATAAAATGACCTAGTCTAAATCTCCAGGCTTCTCAGAAGCCCTTCAGTCACATGGGAACTGCTGATCATTGTTGAATGCTTGTGTTTCCTCTCTAAATGTATTAACACCAAAATCTGATAATGACGCTCTTTGAATGAGCAGCAAAATACCATTACATTACATTATATCAGATCATCGTGTTCCTTCTTGGACGAAGAGATAATGACGCTCTTGTTAGTCTGTGCTCACAGCTCTGCAGTCAGTAACAGGGTCGTGAGAGCTCGGCTCAACAAATTATTTAACACCCGAATCATGAAATGTTAACCTAGGCAGGAAAAATAGAGGACTAGCATGGATAAATGACCATTAAAGTTGTGTACTTGTTACAAGTAGAAAGCGTAGAAGTGCACAGTATGATGCACTCATACAAAAAGTCCAACAAATTTAACATCATACATTCCACGGATATAAAAAGTAAAAAAGAACAAGAGCTTGTAGTGGGTGAGAACTTTTCTTTCCTTGGGATCTGGCTAACCCAGATTGCAATTCTATGATGTGAATCTCAAAGAGTTGATGAAATGATTTCACAACAATGACAGAAGTTAATATTTGAACCTCAGAACTACTAAACGGAAATTGCACATGTAGACATTGTACGCAGTAACTAGAAAGATATATATCAGATCTGACTATTTGAACAAGATCAACATATTTTCTGATATGGACACATCAATCAAAATCCCAATTGCCCCCTTACCAATTAGCACTACCAAAATCAGAGCTGCGGATATGGCACGGTACCGCACTACAAGATTATCAGACGAACTATCTCTCCTAGATACCGCAATGACCTTTTTGTTTCAGTTAAGCATTTGTTCTTCACACTACGTTCCCAATGCTGCAAAATAGAAATTCAGACAGATCAAGTAAGCTTCTTTGGTGTACCGATAATTAGAACATGCAAACCAAATTTACATGGTAATAAATGATATGAGGAACTAACCTCTCCAAGATTATTGAGGTTCTCTCGGACCTTTCTCAACGATTCTGACACATCCCCATTCCACTGGTATAGCTCCAGCTCCCTTCCATCGAGTATTTTCATAGAAACCTAAACACAACACACAAAATAATATAACTAGATTTCCACAAACATATTTGTTCGTGGTTATAGTCCACATCATGACAGACCCATACCTGTTTCCCTATAACCTGACCACCTGCTATATGTGAAAAATATATGTTATAGAAATGGCTGAGGAACAATGGAGCACTCCTCACTGCTATTTCCTCCAAGTACGCGGCATAATTAACTCCCGGTTTGCTAGGCTCCGGAATCGCAACACCTTGTTGTCTAAACCATTCTAGATCCCTGGAAAGACGTTCCGAACGTTCCAATCCAGTGTTCCTGAAGTAGACATCTGCCAGTATAGATAACCATAACATCGTTATTACAGATAAAAACAACTCGAGGACATTACAAACCCGTCAATGGCATACAAAACCATTCATGTTGATAATGTTATTGTTAATAACCCATATCTATCAAAATCAACCACAATGAACATCCTTCTGAGAACCCATCATTTCACTTCCAACATTGAACTCGAAAATGCCCTAGAAATGGGTTGTACCCAAAATTAGCAGAACTTACAAGCAACATCACTGGACTGATCAACAATGCGCTCCACAGTTTCGAACACCAGTTTGGTATCAACCAGGTGCTTCACATACCCTTCCATGGTGGGTGTCCAATTGCCGCCACCATTCTCCTCCTCGCCGTCCGTCAAATCCTCACTCTCTCTATTCTCCGATTCCGATTCCGAATCCGATTCATCGCCGGAATCGGATTTGCTGACGTATCGGCCCTTGATGTTGCGGAGCCTCATGGCGACGAATCGCATCTCTTCGGTGATGCCCTTACTCTCTCCTGGGTTTAGCTTCCTGTAGGTCTTCCTCTTCTTCTGTACTCGTGGCCCGGTTGTTCTGATAGCAGGAGAAAAGGGGGTGATTTGGGGGGTAGAGCAGCACATTACTAGCTTTCTCTGCTTCAAGGACTGGATTGGCTTTGCGAGATGTTGAAGAAGATGTTTGGGCACGGAATTTGCTGGAAGGAGCAATTTTTGTGGTGTGGGTAGTGATGCGACGGAGCAGAGCGCCATTGTTGGAGTTGGAGAGCTCGAGGGTGTGGGTGGAGACTGGAGTGTCGCAATTTTTTTGATGTTTCAGTTTCTGCAAGATGATGGTGATGATGATGAGGAGGCGGCTTGGGCGGGCTTAATAAATATGGGCCATTATGGGCTGGGCTTCAGTCCCAATAGGCTATTGCTCAAGCCCAATTAATAGGCTCTGCAATGATTTGCACACTAATTTTATTCAATGACATTAAGCATAACATTTTATTTTACTGATAGGATTGATGACTCTTTTGATATTTAATTCTTTTATTTATAATCAAGTGTCGTGATACCAAACACTGAATTTTCTGTTAATTATTATTATAAAATAGTATAAAATAAAAAGCTTTAAAGCGATGATTATTAGCATTTTTTATTTACAGTGGTTTTATGCAAAATGGGTCAGTACTCTTTTGTTTATTGTGATTCTACACAATAAAATGTATAATTAATTGGAGTTTTGTGCACTTTCCCCTTATTTTTTATAAGCTTTTGATAAAATAAAAAGAGTTGTTAAGTACCTGATAGTTATGTCAAAATCCGACCACCAGAATAGTGACATATGTAAACATTTTGAAAAGGAGGACAATAATTTTTATTAAATAAGTCACTTTTAAAAAATTATTCGAATTATATTTATTAATTATTTTATTCATATATGTTACCATCGAGTTCAAAGCAAATTGACACTAAAATTTAACTCAACAAACGAATCAAATTTGAGTCAAATTTTTCAAAACTTAATAAATTTGTGAGCCCACTCCGTTAAAATTTAATTGATGTATTTACATATAATTTTTATTAATATTTACATCGAAAACTAGGCACAGACAAATTAACGACAAAGTACTATAACAACAAGACATCTGCTTTTTGATTAAAAGAGAGAGGACACGACTTGTCACCACACAAATACAACATAAGACTAAAACTTGTGCAATACATGGCACATTATTATTATTATTATTATTATTATTATTATTATTATATATCAGCCCATTTGTATGGTTATAGATGGAGGAAAAAGGTCAGCGAGTGAGCAGGGGTGGTCCGACCAGAAATCTAAATCAACATCAATATTGGTCTGCTGATCAGCCGAAGAATAAGGCTCTCCGGCGACGCCTACATTGTTATTCGGCGGAGGCTGGGCCGCGATGTTGCTCCTCCTCTTGTGGTTTTCGATCTCCCGGAGGCTCTTGTCGACAAGGGACATCAGGTCGTTCAGTTGCTTGGCGCTGAGCTCGTTTAGCTCGTCGAGTCTCGCCAAGTCATGGGAAATTATCCCTCCCACGTGACGGTACATGGCGTTGCTCTTCTCACTCTCCACAACTTCCTTCTTCTTCTTCTCCAGCTGATCTTCCATCTGTGGAAAACAAAACTTTTGTTTTGTTAGTGTCATTATTTGCTGGTAAAATTGAAACCGCGCGTATATCTGTTTGATCGTTCGAACCGATTCAATTATAGTTAGTGTTGTATAAATTGGACTGGCTGGAGATTTTTAATATACCGACTTAATTTTATGTAATTGGACGATTTAAGTCAGCTAAAAGGATCTAAGACAATTGAAGAAAGATTTAGGTAGATAAAGTCAGATAGGCGGATCTTCGATCTAAGAGGGTTTAGGCAAATAAGCCAAAATCTCTTAATAATATTGACCCAATTTTTTTAGAAGGCCCCAAAATAAATATTTAAGTATAAATGTAAAGACTTTGATTTATATTGTCTCATTTTAAATAAGAAACAAAAGTCTTATTTGTAAATTTCACTTTAGGCCGTGATAATGATTGAGCCAGCCCTGCTACACCCTATATACTCTCCTTTCTAGAATCTCACACGCCCATTATCAAATTGTTCATCATAAATAATTAGATGTTCAACAATATTTGCAAATGGTGCTGATGATTGATTACCAAAATAACTATATATATATATATATATATATATCTCAAATAAAACATACTGAAAATACAAAAATAAACATCTCGTCGGAACGCCGACGATCACTTGTCGTCAGAGCCTCTTCCGATCATCTCCTTATACCTGATGATGGAATTGAGAGAGTGATGATTCCTATTTCACGTGTATTTTTTGAATTTGACGGGTTTAATTTTATGGTTCTATTGAGAAAGAGAGTGATGAGTTTAATTTCAAGGGTATTTTGAAATTTATAGGTTTAATTTAATGATTATGTTGGGAGTTTTTTTTTCTTGGAAATTTCATGTGAATGGAGTTTTGATATTGATGAATTTTTTCTACAACAAAGGTTTAATTTATAGGCCCTTTTGAATTTTGTATCAATTCTCCGTGATTTGCACCGAAATGTTTTATAATGAGATATATGAAGAGGAGAAAGGAAAAAAAGTTCAAATAACGTAAATTTAAAAATTTAAATGATAATCTAAAACATTTTAACCATTTCACATTCAAAATTAATTAATTTTTCGGTGCACTTTAGACAGAAATATTAATCACGTATAATTAGGTGAATTGTATAGTCATATGTAATTATGTGAGCAATATATTCATGTATAATTAACAAATTGCGTCACCTTGGCGAGTCCATCTTTCAGGTAAGTCTTCTGAGTGAACTTCTTACTAATGGAGTCCGTCACCGGAACCTTGTCGAGCTTGGCGGCGAGACGGTGAACCTGCGCCGGGGACGGCCAGACCTCGGGTTCCTGGGCGAAGGGGCTGTAGATGACTCCACAAGCCTCGATGTCGCAGAGAATCGTCAGCTCTCGAATCTTCTTCAAAAGCCCCTTTCGCCTCTTCCGAAATGTTTCTTTCCTCGCCGAGTCATTCTCTATAAACGCCAGCTTCAGCTTCGGCTTCACTCTATACATGATAAACAATCTTTTCTCAATAATACACGGAACATTAATTTGACCCATATATATAAATTATATGCTTTTTATATAAGTACATGTCTTTTTTGTGTGTTTATTAGTAAAGTGGATATGGACATAGGGATTAAGGAGAAGATCTGGGTTTGGGATGTTTTAATGTGTTGTACTGGATTTTTTTGGTATCTTTTCAATGGTTGATTTGAGGTATAGGATTGGAGAGTGATGATTAGGTGTGGTGTAATAGATCATAATTAGTAACAAAATATCTAGTTGATTTATTTACTAAAATTACATAACCATTAATTGTTATTAGGTAACTGAAATAATTAAAATATTTAAGAGTGTAAAAACACTAATATACAATCATTTTGTGTCGGCATTATTGCTAAGCCGCTGAAAATTTATTGTGATCTCCGCAACAATTTTATTTTCTTAAATCGACAAGTATATAAGTAGTGTTAACCATATCGACCAGAAATATCTTGCAGTTAAAGAAGATGTTCGAAATCAAAGAATATTAATTGTACATATTAACGTCAAGTTGATGGTTATATTGATCCGTTAACTAAAATGTTGTCACCACAACATTTAACGAACACGTCGAAAGAATGGACATTATTGAAAATTGTTAACATTATAATATACGATATATTTGGTACTTTGAACTCAACATATTTTTGTATCCGATTGTAAGTATACTTTTAATACCAAGACAAATTGGGCTAAACACTATATTATTTGGGGATGAGAGCAGCGCACTTACAATGAGTGTGCTGCCCTTAAACTTCCATTATGGCAGCACGTCTCAAACGTGTGCTGCCATAAGCATGGTTAAGGCAGCACACATCAGGTAGGCTGCCATAAAAAGAGTATTTTAGTCAATTTCCACCAAAAACCGCATGTTCAACCAAAATTTCTAAGTGTTGAGGGCAGCACACATAGCTTGTGTGCTGCCATAACACCTTAATGGCTACACACGTACTTTACATGTTGCCCTAAAAGTCAAAATATTGACTTTTTGGTCAATGGAATTTGACTTTATATTTCGGACATCAATTAGCGTTTGAATTAAGTTTCGAGAAGGTGTTATGGAAGTGTATTACATGATGATTATATCCGTACGGTTGGATCAAAATTTATTTTTCAAGAACCTTACAATCAGATCGAAGTATCAGATTATGGCTAAGGTAACTCTTTCGTAAAACCCAAGCAATTCATCCATTATCTCGTTCGAAAAAACTAT
>JAYMTP010002858.1:0-18454 GCA_036897365.1 Geranium brycei
ATTTAACGTGGTTCGGCAAAGCCTACATCTACGTGGTCTGGGAAATCCACTAGAACGAGAACTAGAACGAAAGACAAAATAAGTTTGTCACAACCAAGAGATTTACAACTAACTCCAAATAAACTCTTTGTTCAAATTCACTCTCTCTCAAGATTTTCTCACTCACTCAAGATTTGTTTCATCACAAATCTATCCAATTGAGTTTTCTACTCGAATCACCCAATAGCTCAAACCCAAAGCAAAACTTAGAACAATACCTCAAGCTAGAAGACAATACCTTGTCTCCTCTTCCACTTGATGCTCTGAAGAGGATGGACCTCTTCTTTTCTTCCTTTGCTTGGGTAGCACCACCACAAATAATGGCAGCAGCTCCTTTCCTCTCTTTTGCTTCTCTCGGGCAGCTCCCAACAACCAAAGGAACCACACAGCAGCAACAACACAAAGTTGCTGCACTTATCCTCATTAAATGCCCTAACGGGCTTGAGGACAATTGGGCCCAAAATGGGCCTTTACCTCTACACTACGGAACAATCCCATATCCTTCATCTATATATCAATGGGATCACTGCTATATATCTTGTTTCATATATTCCAATCTTTCAAAGGTCTAAAAATATGGCAACTCCCATCGTGACAAACAAAGAGTTTCGGGTGCAACGGCGAGCCCTACACCTCGAGAGCTAAAACCTGTTTCGGACATGGATGACCAAGAGGGTCTTCGGTTTCAACTAGTTGTGGTGCATTTCTATGCTGGCGAGCCTTCCAAGGAGGCATAGACCCTGTGAGGGTCATAAGGGAGAGGCACTTCCGTTGGCGGGTAGACTGAGGGAAGGGCCTGCCCGGAAGCTCTCCGTAGACTGCACTGCGGAGGGCGTATTGTTCGTGGAAGCCGATGCCGATGTTGAGCTTAAGCACTTTGGTGACCTGCCCGAGCCGCCTATCCCATGCCTTGAGGAGCTCCTCCATGATTCTCGTTGAATCATGAGAAAAAGCACGCAAGAACATTCAAATTTTGGTACTGCAACAGACATACATGCAAATAGGATTGCGCACGGTTCAATTTTAAATCGAACATATCTAAAATTGAACCAACCCGATTAATTCAGTTCTAAGAAAATTAAACATGAACCAGACTATTAAAACTCATTGCATGTTTGATTTGATTGGGTTTTGGTTTGGTTCGATCGAGTTTTTATAATTGAGTTCCATGAATTTCTCATACTCTGAGAAAATTTCAATGAGATGTCTTGGCTAATTTTAACATCTTCGAAAATGTTTTATTATGTTTACGATATTATAATAATTTCGTCGAATCATGAGAAAGGCACGCAAGAACATTCAAAATTTTGTAATCCCAACAGACATACATACAAGAAGGATTGTGCACGATTCAATTTTAAATTGAACAAATCTAAAATTGAACAAAACCGATTAGTTCAATTATAAAAAAATTAAACATGAACCAGGCCATTAAAGCTCGTTGCAGGTTTGATTTGACCAGTTTTTGGTTTTGGTTCGGTCGAGTGTTTTTAATCGAGTTTCATGAATTTCTCACATTCTGAAAAAAAAAATTGATTTATTATTTATCGACCATAATTTAAATTGAGTTATGTATCCTATATTTTCAGATAATTTAAATTGAGCTATGTGTCCTGTATTTTCAGGGAACGCGTCTCAAGTGCAACGGTTTCATCGTTGGTCTCCGCCACAATCACACCATTGCAGATGGATTTGGCCTAAGCCAATTCCTGAACGCAATAAGCGAAATTGCGTTCAGGCGCATCAGCCCGGCCGCCCCTCGATCCCACCCGTGTGGGAAAGACAAGTTTTCAAAGCCAGAGACGAATCTCACGTACATTCCCTCACCCCGAGTACGACAAGAACACCAGCCACCTCTACCCCTTCCACAAATACGACCACATCGTTGAGCGCTCCTTCTTCTTCGGACCCTCCGACAGGGCCGGTTCTACTAGGCAGCCAAATAAGCCATGGCTTTAGGCCTCCAACTATATAAAGGCCTATTTTTTGGGGAAAAAATAGCTGTTTGTTTTTCAAAATTTTAAATAAGAAATATGTATATATAGTTTAAATAAATAATTTTATATTTAAAAAAACACAAATATTCTACTCATTTAAGTATATATGCTTTTAAAATGCATATTTTATGTATAAACAAACCAATTTAATTTTTGTGAAATTTGTATTTTTGAGGTGTTGATTACAAATTTACAATTAAGGTCTAAAATTTTAATAAATTTTTATAGCGAAAAATAAACAAATTGACAAAGTTTCAGTTGAAGTTAAGTAATATATTTTTTCTAGCTTCAAACTTCATTTCTAAGACTCCTTCTAACTCAAGGTCAGCATAAACTAAATAATTGTTATAGAACTGAGGTGTGATAATTATCATATTACTAACACATAACACTTGCTTCAAGAAAAATAATTTTCAAATACTTTGTATCATTTTAGTTTTAAGAAACCTTAATTATTTTTTTTTTGTTTTAGGCTTCAAGATAGATTGGGCCGGCCCTGCCCTCCGAGGTCTCTGCGACCCAAAGGCTCTTGCCGAGCAATGATCACTGGACCAAGTTCGAGGTCCTGACGGGGTACCTGTGGCGAACCCGAATCAGGGCGCTCGAGCTCGACCCCGAAGACGAGGTGCGCTTGCATTTCACGGTGAACTCGCGGGGCAAGATAGACCCGCCGCTGCTGGCAGGGTTCTACGGCAACGGGTTTGCGCTTGTGGCGGCGGTGACGACCGCGGGGAAGCTGGTGAGGGCAACGAAGCCGACGTCGATGAAGGAGTACATGCAGTCCACGGCGGATCTGATGGCTATCAAGGGCCGTCCGTACTGGTCCATGAAGAACTCGTATGTTGTGTCGGACACGGCGCAGCTGAGGCTGGACCATGTTGACTATGGTTGGGGCAAGCCTTGTTTTGGGGGGCCACCAACGACCGAGAAAGGTCTGTTTAGCTATTATGTGAACTACAAGAACAGACAAGGAGAGGTTGGGAGGTTGGTCACCGTTGGATTGCCTGCTCCAGCTATGACCAAATTTACCAACCAAGTCGATTTAGTCCAAATTAAAAGCATGCATTGAATATAAAAATTCACATGCATGCAACATGTCTTGATTTCTCTTTTCAGGAATAATTGCAAGTGTGGAAAATAAATCAGCACTTTCGTCAGCTTCTATGTTCTTGGTTCTTTAACTCTATGGCAAATTGAAAGTTTATTAAGGATAACTAGCTAATGATCTCAAGAGAAGAACAAGAGCTAGAATTGCATCAGCTAATAAAATTATCAAATTTCATTGAGAATTGAAAAGATAAGATCCAATTGGGGACAAAATCCTATGAAATAGAACAAGGATGCCAACACACTTATTCTGTCTCGGTCCAAAATTTCGCTCAAGACTGAGATGAATTATTATTTTTATTAAGAGTTATTTTGAACTTGGCTTGCTTGGCATTGCAAAGAGTTGATTGGACTTTAACTTGAGTGTCCTTTTTGCAAAGAACAAAACACCTCAATTGGGTTGGAGAAGGTCTAGCCGGTCGAGGCCCACCAGAAGAGTTTGTTATGAGGAAAAGGAATTAATAAAAGGGTGTTAGTTTTATTTATTTATTGACCAGTTATACATGGTAATGATGATGGGATGAAGCCATTTTATTACGGAGCGAATTACGATTTCATTACCATGAACTCGGGGTGTTCAGTTTAGCCCAAAATTACTATTGATTTTTTTTCTTTTTACAATAGCAGTGTACATGACATGCTGCTATCATAAGGGTAAAAAATGTTGCCATAAATTATAGCAACAAACATACGGGTTGTCATAGCTTATGACAGCACGTATAACATTGTATGTTGTCATAATTCATAACGTTCTAGTAGTGAGCATAGTATGTGTGATGACATAAACCTATTATTTAAATAAAAACAATAATTAATGTCAAGATTTTTCTTTTGTTAAGTAACAACCTCCTTTCTTCCTGACTGCGAAGTAGCCCATTGTGGCCGTTCTTGGGCAAAGCGCAGATACATCAATCTCATCAAGGAGATTGCATATACATTGTTATAGTGTCAAAATGGTGATCTCATCAATAAGATTTCATATATGTACATTGCCATAAGACATTTTATAGTTGTGTAACATATCCATATACACTTTTATAGTGCCAAAATGGTGTATTATGGTAGGGCATATGCATGTGTTCTGCCATAAGAATGTCGTATAGCAGCGTACCACATTCATATACACTGCTACAATTCCAAAATGGTGTAGTGAACTCAATTGATCCGGCCGCTGGCCGAGGCCAGACAAAAACAGATGTAGAACCGGGAGTGAATTACAATTTCATGACTATGGACTTGGAGTGTCAATTTTTTCCCGAAAACTCTATTGACCCGGCCACCCGGATGACCCGAGGCCTGACGAAAACGGGTGTAGAATCGAGTCCACCCGACAGCCCAATTGTAGCAAGAGACTCAACGCAGCCCAACTATAAGGCCCCCAAGCCAGCCCACTTAATATCTCGCAGCCCAGCCCACAATTCCTTTATTTGTACCCCAAGACTTTAAAGCCCACCTCACTTCACATTCCACCCCACAATACCCTTCCCTTTTTACTCCAAGCTCAACAAATACAAAATATACAACCCAAACAAAACCATTAATCACCCGATGTCGAGCACAATATTCGAAGCCCAACTTAGTAATAATCTCATTATTAATGCATAAAATGAAAGCCAAAGAAATTATAAACCACATATCTCATTTTAAAGTTTCGCACGTGGGATTCAGAAATGAAGCGCTACATTTCAAAAATTTTAAAATATTAATTGTACGTGAAAAGTCAAAATTGTTCTTTAATAAATTTCAAAACATACCCGACTTTTAGTCTTAATCTCTAACTCTTAAACTTAATATGAACTCCCGATTATAATTTTATATTAAAAAATTATTTAAAAATGAGAATCACACTAATGAGGAAAAATATAAACTATATTAGTTAAAGAACTTATAATGTAATTAATAAATAAAATAATATATGATGTAATTAATTGTGGTCGGTCTATGTCGAGCTATCGAGCTCCACCTTTGATAATATGATAAGAATATTTTTGTTAAATGAAACTAAATTTATGTAAATCTACAATTTGAGAAGTATATAATGATAAATGAGTGTAAATTAGAATAATCCTTTTTTGGTTTTTGCAAATATTAATGGAGGAATATCTGGTGTCATTTCTTTTTCTTTTTCTTTTTACAAGTTGTCCATATTTGACTACATGTCCTTTTACTTTTGTCTGCTAATTCTCTCTCTCTCTCTCTCTCTTCCAGACATTTTTCTCTCTCCTCTGTTCCTGTCACCCCCTCCGCCGCGGAGCTCGAATCGGAAGCACCCATGGAGCTGGTGGGGCCTGGGTTTTGGAGCACAGTCGCGGATCTGGTCGGATATGCTGGTTTTGGCGCTCAAATGTGAGGGACTCTGGTTTCCTTGGCCGTGGCCGTGGCGGTGAGTGGTGGCAGGAGAAGAGAGCAAGTGTTGGGAGTTTATGATGATCCCAAACCCGGTGAGCGATCGGAGAGGGCGGTGCTGGTCCGGTGTGTCTGTCACATGGAATGGCAGATCTTACTAGCTACGGGAATGCAGACCGTGAGATTGAGCAGGTCCTCTCTTGAATTTGTTTTTCAGCTCTTGCATTTTAATGATTTACCAGCTGCTGGGTTTTAGGTTTGTAATGGTAGTTGATAAAGTCTACAAAAATGTGGTGTGGGAATGTTTATTTTTTTGGTAATTGATAATGTGAGTGATGTGCAAATGCTGAAGTAGTTGAAGAAGGGGATGCACAGACTTTATCTGATTCATCTGAAGAATCAAATTTGGACATTGTTCATAGTTGGGAACTGGAATTTGAGCTTAGTGAAAGGTTGGTTGCCGTTGTTTTTCCTTATTTAGGGTCAGATAAGAGTTTGAGTTGTATATGTAGGAATGTGGTTTGGGGATAGGAAGAGAGTAGCATGTGTATGTAGTTATTCATAGTTGTGAATTGAAATTTGAGTTTTAGTGAAAGGAAGATTACTTTGTTTTTCCTTATTTAGGGTCTTATCAGGCTTCAGAGTTAAAGTTGTGTTGTATACGTATTAAAGTTTTGAAATAGCAAGGTGGTAACGTTCAAGACTGATAATCATTTAGGGAGGAAACATTTAGAGTCGAATGCTGTTTCAGTGAGCTGGATCGGGAGTTTGAAGACAATGCAGTGTAACTTTAACATAGTTAACTAGACCTTGAGTCAAGCGTTTGTGGTAGAATTCATTCATGTAACAAGCTTAGCTTTCTCTGAAGTTCAAGTAGCTAAGACTAAGTTGATTGCCTGCTTGGCATGGTTGTGAATTGGAGAAATATTCTACTACTCGAGGGCATTACCAAATGTCTACTTTTACATTTGTTCAATAAGGAAATGAAATTTTTCATTCTTCTTTTAGCTCGATCAAGCATTATTATCTTCATAAAGTCAAAGTCTAACATTGCAAGATATTTCTATGAGTACGTTTTGTGAATAAGTAGTTTGCATTGCAGTGTTTGCAAGTACTCTAAAAGTGCAGCATGTCTTGTTCATGTCCAGCAGAGGGCTAAGAATTTAACAAGATGCTACCTTGAATGTTCTTTTTCAAACATGGTTTGAGTTTACTTCTTCAATGGATCAGGCCATCATCATCGCATAAAATTTATCAATAACAAAGTAAAAGGAATTCTCCTCAAACTAGGACATGATTAACTTTCCTTGGGAAAACCGTAAATGTATGCTGGTATCACGTAGACAAATCATGCAGAAGATACATATTAGTATCTCTCTGGAAAGTTTACAAGAGTGCAAGAGCTCCCATTTGATGATATTGACAGTCCTACATTGTCGTATTATTTTGTTGACTAATTGTTTCTTGGTGGCAATTAGTAGTGACCCTTTTATTGTTGCAGGCATTAACTGCTCTGAAGAAAGGCGCTCAATTGCTCAAGTATGGTCGTAACGGAAAGCCTAAGTTTTGCCCCTTTAGACTTTCTAATGTAAGTTTGGTGTTGAGGCCTTTCTACAGTGATTTAAGAATTCAAATTTATATGTGCTATGTGGAATCTGTAAATGCTAATGCAAAACATTCTAAGCTATTACAAAAGTTCTAGAAGATTTAAAGCGTGAAAGTGCTTTTTCCTGGTTTTAACCTTATGGTAGGAAGTAAATTTCAATTTGGCGAATGTAATGCGTTCATCGTATAACATTAGTATGGCCGTTTTATTTATGTGTTTTATTATGGCTTTGATTAAAAATCCTCTACCTATAATCTTATGATACTTGTAAGCATCTTGATAATTCTCTAGAACTTAGGTTTTGGTTCAACTATGGTACTAATAAATTTTGGAAAAGTTCTAAAATAGTACTTGAATCATTCAAGTTGTTTAAATTTAGTTCTTGAACTTTGTTTTATTAAATTTAAACGCACATTATCCAAATTGTTTCGATTTAGTTCCTGAAATTTGTTATTTTCCAGTTCAGTTTACCAACTATCCAAATTGTTCCCATTTTAGTCACTATGTTTGTTTGCCATGTCTGTGGTACAAAGATTATGCAAGGATTAAACCGGGATAATTTGGATAATTGGGGAATAAATTAGAACAAAGTAAAGTTTAGGGGTTCAATCGGAAAAGTTTGAATAATTGGGACCAAAATTAGAAGAGTGGATAGTTTATAGACTATTTTGGAACATTTACATAACTTTTGCATGTGTTGTAGTTAGTATTAGTTCTAAGAAGATTGTTGAAGTGTCACAAATTGAAAGAAAGTGAATTTAGTGACCACTTGATGTACTAGTCAAGTCCAACACCCAATAGCTTAAACTTTGGCTTGGATTAGACTTTAAAATGGAATTATAGTCAATTTTTTTGTTGGTCTTGTGATTCGTTTGTGCTTTCTCTCTGTTTTATATTGTTGGGTCCTTTGTGCTGCACGCTTTGCAAGTGAGGGGAGTGTTGAAGTGTCTCACATTGAAGAATATGGATTTAGTGACCACTTAATGCACTTCTTGACCCCTCCACCTCATAGTTTTTGGGTTGGATCAGGACAAAGACAAAAGCATACTGGACCAAGTTGTTAAATCTTATCAAGTTATTCCTGATATAAACTCCTTAATTACACTTTCAAGTTTCAACTAACTAATGAAGATTATATTTCAGATAACTTTATCACAATATCTTGGTGCCCATTCTAGAAGTTTGTTGCTTTATTAATTTCAGATCAGGACTTATGCCCACTTATCTCTCTGCTAGTGGGTTTTATTACAACATTCATTATATTTGAGAATTTTGAGGTGATTTGGTTGGAGTAGCTTTATAAATTTGTTATGTTATGGATGTGATCTTGCAGTACAACATAAGGATACTTTGTTTTACTATATCCTGTTTCAGGTAGATATGGCTTTCTCAATTATAATGATATAGAGTGTTAGTTAGAAACTTAGAAGAGGACAAGTTATAGCGTGAATAAATATCTTGCCTATGAGTAAAGACCAGCAAAACTTTGATACTTTAGGTCTTGAATCAATGTTAGTAAGTACCATATAGCTAATCATTATGGCTGATTTAGTGTAACACTTAGATTGTAACTTGGACTGATTTCTCACTGCTTAGAACATGTTCGTGACAGGCAGACTTTAATTTTGTTCTTAATATGTTTTGGCTCCTTACATTCCTTCAGTTTCCTGCATATAATAAGACTTGCAGATATTTTGCTTTCACAGGATGAGTCATCTTTGATCTGGATATCAACTAGTGGTGAAAGAAGTTTGAAATTAGCTTCGGTCTCAACAATAGTTCCAGGACAGAGAACTGTGAGATTTTTTGGACTGCATTAATATTTATCTATTTATATAAATAAACATTGACCAAACTGAAAAGTTTTCTGTTCCAGATGAACTAATTTTATTTCATCATATGTTGCTAGGCTGTCTTCCATCGGTATTTGCGCCCCGAGAAGGACTATTTGTCATTTTCACTAATATATAACGACGGAAAACGGTCCCTTGATCTGGTTTGTGATCAAATAAAATATATTTTCTGCACCTAAACAATCTTTTCTGTTATTTATTAACGTATTTTTTATCACATATGTGCGTTAACCTTAAC
This sequence comes from Geranium brycei, assembly GCA_036897365.1. Taxonomy (NCBI): domain Eukaryota; kingdom Viridiplantae; phylum Streptophyta; class Magnoliopsida; order Geraniales; family Geraniaceae; genus Geranium; species Geranium brycei. The sequence continues at coordinate 9,187 of JAYMTP010002858.1, forward strand.
TCTAATGTACACTTGTTTATAGATTTGCAAGGATAAAGTTGAGGCTGAGGTGTGGATTGCTGGCCTCAAAGCTTTAATATCCTCTGGTCAAGGTGGGCGCTCCAAAATAGACGGGTGGAGTGATGGAGGCCTCTACTTTGATGTAAACTACCAACTTGTTGATATACATATATCATATACATCAACTGAATAGTCGTGAAGCATGAGCATAATTACATTGGCATGCTAGTATTATTCATTGAACCAGAGCTTAAAACCAAAATTAGGTTTTATTAGCCCTCCTTTGTGTTACTAATTTGAGTAATGAATTCAGATGATACCTAAAACTACTTGTTTATGAGATTATATGTTTGTTATACTGATAATTTGGATACAATTTTGATGCAATTAATATTTTCAATACTTCTTTGTCATATTAACTGCCTTACATATCCTAACTGCTGTTTATTAGTTGGATGTAAACTTGTGGTTAATTGATTACAGGATAGCAGAGACTTGACATCAAACAGTCCCGGTGACAGTTCTGCAAGTGCTACACTTTCTCCTGAGGTTTCTGTTAGTATCAATCCTAATACTGCTCCAAAGACTTTCCGACCTGACAACCTTCTGCTTTCTGAAAAGTCACATGTAACATCAGAACAAACAAATATGCAAGTGAAAGGATCTAATTCTGATGCTTTTCGTGTTAGTGTTTCCAGTGCTCTCAGCACATCCAGTCATGGTTCAGCACCAGATGATTGTGATGCTTTAGGGGATGTGTACATATGGGGTGAGGTCATATGTAACAGTGCTGTCCAGATTGGAGCAGGTAAAACTGCTAATTATATGAGTACAAGAGCAGATGTACTTCTTCCCAGACCATTAGAATCCAATGTAGTTTTGGACGTACATCACATAGCCTGTGGGGTCAGGCATGCTGCTTTAGTCACTAGGCAAGGCGAGGTTTTCACCTGGGGTGAAGAATCTGGAGGCCGACTTGGCCATGGTGTCGGGAAAGATGCCATTCTACCTCGCCTTGTGGAGTCTATAGCATTTACTAGTGTGGATTTTGTTTCCTGTGGAGAGTTCCATAGTTGTGCTGTTACAATGGCTGGGGAACTTTATACATGGGGAGATGGAACATACAATGCTGGGCTCCTTGGTCATGGTACTAATATCAGTCACTGGATACCCAAGAGAATTTCAGGTCCTCTTGAGGGACTTCAAGTTGCATCTGTGACTTGTGGTCCATGGCACACAGCTCTGGTAACATCAAGAGGGCAGCTATTTACGTTTGGTGATGGAACATTTGGTGTTCTGGGCCATGGAGACAGAGAAAATGTTTCGTACCCGAGAGAAGTAGACTCTTTATCGGGGTTAAGGACAATTGCTGTTGCATGTGGGGTGTGGCATACCGCTGCTGTTGTTGAGGTTATTGTGACACAGTCAAGTGGAAGTATTTCTTCTGGAAAATTATTTACTTGGGGTGATGGAGACAAAAGCCGTCTTGGACACGGGGACAAGGAACCTCGCCTCAAACCTACCTGTGTGTCGTCTCTTATTGATTACAACTTCTACAAAATTGCTTGTGGTCATAGCTTAACTCTTGGCCTGACAACTTCCAGACATGTTTTTACAATGGGGAGTAATGTCTATGGTCAACTTGGGAATCCTCATTCTGATGGGAAGCTACCTTGCATGGTAGAAGATAAGCTCATTGGGGAAGCTGTTGAAGAAATAGCTTGTGGTGCGTATCACGTCGCAGTTTTAACAACGAGAAATGAAGTTTATACATGGGGGAAAGGTGGTAATGGAAGGTTAGGTCATGGAGATATTGAGGATCGAAAATCACCTACTTTGGTTGAAGCTTTGAAGGATCGACATGTGAAATATATTGCTTGTGGTTCAAACTACACAGCTGCTATATGTCTTCATAAATGGGTATCTGGTGCTGAGCAGTCTCACTGCTCCTCTTGTAGGCAGGCTTTTGGGTTTACTCGAAAGAGACATAATTGCTACAATTGCGGACTTGTGCACTGCCATTCATGCAGCTCTAGAAAAGCACTAAGAGCAGCACTGGCTCCTAATCCTGGCAAAGCATACCGTGTGTGTGATTCCTGTTATTTGAAACTGATCAAAGTGTCAGAAACTGCTGGCCATAACAGGAGGAATTCTGTACCTCGCCTGTCAGGCGAAAATAAGGACCAGTTGGACAAGTCAGAGTTAAGGCTGTCCAAGTCGGCCATCCCATCTAATATGGATTTGATTAAGCAGTTAGATAGTAAAGCAGCAAAACAAGTAAAGAAGGCCGATACATTCTCACTCGCTCGCCCCTCACAAACACCTTCTTTTTTACAGATGAAAGATGTTGTCGTGTCCAATGCTATTGAACAGCAACGAGTTGTTCCCAAACTGGTCCTTACATCATCTAGAGTAAGCTCCAGGTCTGTCTCACCTTTCTCAAGAAGACCAAGCCCACCACGCTCTGCTACACCTGTTCCTACGACATCAGGTCTTTCTTTCACAAAAAGTATTGCTGATAGTTTGAAGAAAACAAATGAACTTATGAATGAAGAAGTGCTTAAGTTACGTGCACAGGTACATGTTTTAAAACTTTTCGGGTCTTATTTATATTTTCTGGGAGCTTTGTGTTGTGTATTTTAAGAGGGGAGACTGAAGTGTGATATGATTGAATCATAATAATCAATTAAAGAACGTATTTGAATGATCACTCTTGTTTAGGTTGACAGCTTGAGACACAGATGTGAACTTCAAGAGCTGGAACTTAAAAAATCAGCAAAGAAAGCTCAAGAAGCTATGGCACTGGCTGCAGATGAGTCTGCTAAAACTAAGGCTGCGAAAGAAGTTATAAAGTCACTTACGGCACAGGTTATTTCTGGTTATATACCCCCTTTTTCGTCTTTCAGGTGCTGCATTTTGTCATAATTGTCCTGGAGCTTGTTGTTGGAGATTTAGTTGTCATGTTGTGAAACTGAATTATTTACATACAGCCATTTATATTGAATGGGTTCTACTAGATACTTTTGTCATGATTTCTTGGTTTGTCCCTTACATGTCAGCTAAGAATGATGTTCTCATGATGAGATTTTATTGACCCAGCTTAAAGACATGGCTGAAAGGCTGCCACCTGGAGTCTATGACACTGAGAGCCTGCGTTTACCAAATGGCATTCACTATCCTGACGTGAATGGAGAGCTAAATTCAAAATCTGATCAAACTGAAACTGGGTCCCAGGGGCCCGTTCAAGCACTTAGCGATATCTCTGGAACTGGAACTAACATGCATCAACAAAACCGTGTCCTTTCTACCGTGGATGGGATAAATAAGTATCCTGATGTGAGACTGCCAAATGGTGGCAGTAGTAGCACAAGCGTGCCAGAGTCTGTTGATCGAAACGATTCTGGGCCTCTCCAAGATGGTGAGAAGGGCATGCAGCAATCTAATAATGCTGCGCCGTCTGACAATGGCAGTCAAGTTGAAGCTGAGTGGATTGAGCAGTATGAGCTCGGTGTGTATATAACTCTTGTTGCCCTTCGGGATGGAACCAGAGATCTAAAAAGAGTGCGCTTCAGGTACTTTGACTGTTACTTTGTTTGAGTGAAACTCCTAATCAGTCGTTATCATATAGTTAATCGACGATTATATGCACTATTCTAGCAATTTCTAACCAGAATTGATTGCTTAAGTTATCCAAAATCATTATCTTGTCTTGCTCTTTCACATCTTGCCATGCCACAGCATGAAACTTAGCTCTGTTATGTTGGTGTTTGACGTGACGTTTTTCTTGCAGCCGGAGAAGATTTGGAGAGCACCAAGCGGAGAGTTGGTGGTCAGAGAACCGTGAAAAAGTATACGCCAAGTACAATGTTCGTGGATCAGACAAGGCATCAATTTCCGGAAGATCAGAGGGAGGCGCATCCCATTCCCAGCTATAGCAAACAGGTCAGGCTACTAACACACTTGGTTTTAGGAATCGTTTCAAGGCAAACTTCAATTTCTTGGATTTAATATCCAGGCCGTCTTTTTTGTACATGTGATGTATTATTATTGTAGTGTATATAATAAAGTCGACAGTGTGCAAGAAAATTGGACAATGCAGGCACTTGAGCTTCATTTGTTTGATGCATAATGTTTTGTTAGTTGTTGGGTAGTATTAGGCAAATTGTCAGTCTTGTTCGTTGCCATCTTTACTTGCTTCCTTTGATCTCCTCTGCTGTAATATTTACTAATTTGTTTGATGAGCTAAGCTCAACAAATATTCAGTAACATTTTTGGTCATTGCCTTTCCAGTCCTTTTAACAGTTTCAATAATACCACTTGTGGCTCTCTCTTTTTTTATCGGCAAGTTGTGTATCAAGATATAAGTCACAAGTGCCTAAATACTACTTGTGGCTTATATTCATATGGTTCCTGTAATCAATATGGTGGTTTCATTGATGTCTAGGCTATGTTGATTTAGTGATTTTTAGTATGCTTTATCAGCGAAAAGGGTTAGTCCAAATAAATTAATTTTTTATACAAATAATTCTTAATTTCATAGATGTTTTTGTCATTTTCTAAAAAACAAATACATACATTTTATAAAATCAAAATAAAAACTCATATAGTATATTACACATTTTTGTAATTATCCCTTTATCATATAACATTTTCCATATTATATAATTATTACTAACATAGAATTAGAACTGTATGGTAATACAAAAACATGTATAGATGTTTGAGAGAAACACAAAAGCACTAGTAAAAGTGCACTACTATGCTATTATTTACATGAGTGATAAAATGAAGTTGAGAGAAAGGAAAATTAAAACACAAATTGTATCCATATATATACAAGTTAATAATATATTTTGCTGTAATACGTCGTTTTCGTTATTAGGTTGACTTTAGGCTGTCCAACCCATAGAATCTCTGTAAATTGACAACAACAAAAAAGTGAATTGCGTATATATATATATATGGCAAGTGAAAATAAGAAGTGTTGCAACACATTTAGATGAGAATTGGGGTCTCACCAGAATGGAGTTGATATCTTGTAGATAAGGCACAAGCAATAAAATCAAGCTCTGCATTTCCTCTTTCATGGTCTCACTGTTTTCTCCTTTCTCCGTCAGCAGATTGATCAAAGTGTTTCTGTCAGGTACTAGTTTTAGAGCTACCTGCATTAACACCCATGAAAGGAAAAGATCTAGAAGCCTTACACATGATATTACTTCAACAAATTATCAGGGCATGCGACGCCAGGAAGAAACTGGCTTTACCAAAGAGGAGTGTGTAACAAGGTTACACACATATTTTAAAACCCGTTTAACCTATGTGGGACATGAATTCACGTGTACCTACAATCTCCCATTTCAAATGTAGCCCGCGTCACATTGATAAGCTCCCTCCTAAACCCGAGCCACTTTACACGCTGGCCCACTATTCCTATACGGCAATCACGACCTAATTAGTCATGATTCCAAGATTTTCCTGGCATGTCCGCCTCAATCACATATGTGCAACTAAAATTCTGATACCACATGATGGGAAAAATTTGGTCTTGCCAAGAAAAAGAGTATCATAAGGTTGGACTAGTTAGTTATGTCATAAGTCTAATGTGCATTAAATCTCCCTCGACCCGTTTAACATGTCGTTCTCGATCCCTCGCAACCTCAGTTCTTCCTATCAAGCCTCAATCCAATGAGTGGAGGTCATATGGTTAAGGTGTTATGGCCCTGATAAAGTAACGAAAGTATTGGAGAACCAACTCAACTAAAAACTTAACTGATAGTTGAAGGATCAATCATAGTTTTATACTCTAACATACGCCCACACGGACAATCTCGTTTTTAGGTTGGATGTGTTCTTTTTGTCAGAAGATGATATGTAGGAGCTCATTAGAAGTTAGAGAGCTTTTTGAAGATAAGTTTGAGACGAGCGCAATAGAGAGTTGAGACTTTGTCATAATAAGATATTTATGAGTGCCCAATTAGAATGAGAGTAGAGCTTTTTCGAGAAATATACAAACCAACTCAACTAAAAGCTCAAGATGGTTCAATGAGTTTGTTGGCGTGGTCTTGTTTAGTTACTTTACTAATAAAGTAAATTGCTTATCGAAAAAGAGAAAAAAAAACTCAAGCTGATAGTTGAAGGATCAATTATGGTTTCATATTCTAATAGAAAGCAAACTCATATATACATTAGTAATCACTATTGAGCCGGAAAAAAAAAGTTTATCAAATCAAGAGTTCAATGCGTATATTATTGTATAACCGCGCATTTAATCGATGTGAGACTTTTAAGCAGATCTAAACACTTAACACGTGAGACATAATTTAGTATATCGATAGTAAATTGCAAGGCATGACTTACCTTGGAAGCAGCAGAAGAAATCCAACCATGCCATGGCCTCAAAGTTATGGTGTATGATTCTTCCACAATCTGCTCCATATTGTTTTCTCCACCATCCATTAACAGTACTCTTTGCATTAAAGCTGCACCGAAGTCCAGTGATCAATGAAAAAGTAGCTAAATATCAGTAACAACAAACCTTGATCAGTTGATATATTATTATCGGTTTCAAGTTTTTATTTAAGTTGGTCATCTAAGTTTTGTTCCATATACAATAGATAAATAGATATAGATGTGTTTATTACCTGGTAAGCCAAACAGAAGCCTTGGAACAGCTCTGACCCTTTTTGGCAATACCTTCACTTTTCTCCTTCTTCAACATCTCAACCACATTGGAATACTCTGAAGGATCAATTTCATACAACATTTCTATTCTCTACAAATGGACAAAAACAACAATCAATTCAAAATAAATTAATTGTAACCAAACATGAGTAGTATAAAAGTTGTAAATTTCATTATTCATTTTCTCTTATAATTATTCACAGACCCCTCACGTGCGATAATAAGCATCTGTAAAAAAATTATTATTATTTCTCCTAAATTCAAGTCTAACTCAGTTATATTTGAGTTCTGATATCATTTAAATTTAAATATCAAATTCTATAATCAAATAAAAGTGAATTCCTTATTATTATCATTTTAATTACCTGAATATTCTGATCTATGTCTTGCCTCAGAACAGCCATTGTCGGCCCTATCTTATCTGCAGCAATAGATCATGATTGGAACTTCAATGACAATCTTGTAAATACCAAGAAACAGAGCAAGAACCCAAGAAGCAGACCAAGAACGTGAAGAACCAGGTAGCAGATGGACAAGAAAGGCCTGGTGGGGACAATGGCAGAAGCTGTAAATATCTCATCAACACCATCTCCTTCTTCTCCAGCAGAAGTAGGTTTCTTCATGAGCTCGACCATCATGCTTAGCTCTTCAATGGCACTTGTTATTTCACTCCCTTTCTCCATTTCTCTTATCCTCTTTGTTAGGGATTGATCCCACTATGTTCTTCTTCTTCTTCACTCTCTCATTCACAAGTCACACCACTCTCTGTTGTAGCTTTATAACCTTGTATATATTTTCACGGCTTCTCAGGCCTGCCTTGTTGTAATTTTCGATTCATTTTCAAGTATTATGATATTAATTTATTTATTGTGTCGGAAAAGGATATTTAGGGGCAGCACAATGTTAATTCAGAAATTATTTTAAGGGGTAATGTTTTGCATTAAAATAATTATAAAAGATTCTTGAACAAAGATGATTTATTCATACATAATTATTCATAAAACTATTTTTCCGGTACTACCGAGAGTTACGAAGGAACTTCGAGCTCATATTGGTCATGAGTGGAGAACAGGAATTGAACTCCATGAGATCGAATCTTCCGTTGATCCCTAGTAGCTCACTGGTAGACCTTAGAGCTATCATCATCAGTCATCGACTTCAATATAAATGTGTGGATCCATGTCATGCAACAAAAAAATGATTTAATTTTATTATCATAACCTTCTTGCTTGTGAAAGGTATCCAAAAAAAACTTTAAAAATGTCGACTACTCAAACAAGTATAATTTGGTACCAACCTGTTAGTGTTGGCGCATCAATTTGTTAAAATATGATATTTAACGGCTCCTACCGATGTTACATACGGAGTGGTTAGAATGTATCTTGTTGATTATATTTAAAAACAAATAATAGAAATAAGTATTAATTACTTGGTTGTTTCACGATAAGTGTCATCAATGATGGCATAGATACATTTGTATGCATGCTAAATTTTTAATAAGTTACTTGAATTTGGTTTAATAAAATTTTCAGAAAAATTTAATATAATCAATCGAACTCGACTAATAGGAGTCACATGGGTGGAGGCAGCATTCTGTAGACGCTTTGAGGGAATTTTCCAGCCAGTAGAGGTGGAGGCCGTGGGTGTCAAGAAATCTCTTGGGTGGATTAAGCACAACCAATAGAAACAAGTAGTTGTGGAGACCGATTGTCTCCGGGTAGCATAGTGTATCTCAGGTGATATGAGACTGCGAAATCAATTGGGGGCATCTTGGAGGATTGCAGTAATACTATTAATAGATAGCTTTCAATGTTTTGATTAATTGTGTTCCTATGATTTGTAACACTGCAGCTCATGAGCTAGCCAAATTTACATTAAACCAGAGAGATTGAAACTATGGTGAGGGGTTTGTCTCACCGTTTTTTGCTGAAGCGGTTAGGCTTGATGCTAGTCGCAGATAATAATAATTTTTATTTTCAAAAAAATATGAGTCGCATGAATACACAACTTGAGGAAATAAAAAATTTGTGGCTTCACAAGATGAAACATGCATTATGTGACGAGTATTTAGTAAGTAGAAATTTTACTCCAAATCTTGTACAAGCTTATGAGAAATATCATACATCAAATGGCTTCTCTTTAAATCCGGAAAACTCGTGACGAGTTTCTTCATGCGTCGGAAAATTATGTAGGATAGTATCAATTAGGTTTTTAATTATATTAATAATTGAATAGTTTTAGGTTTTGTAGAGGACTACAACACCAACATTATTATTATTTGGATAAAATATGTTCTCTCTAAAATTAAGGTTTTTTTTATTGCAAAACAGCCTTTTGATTTATGACTTTCATTGTTCTTAGGAAAAGTACGAATAATTATCTCCAACTAAATACATTTTTTCACATAGTCATCCTCAACTAAAATTTGGGTCAGTCAGCTACACTGGGATACTGAAAATTTCCAAAATGCTCTGACTGACAATCAATTTTCAGACCTAAAAATTTAATTTCAAAATAAAAAAAATCTATAAAAAATAATTTCAAAATCTAAAATTAGATTTTTATCAAAAGACACTTTTGTCTTTTT